>ML427580.1:0-11090 GCA_005239525.1 Nicotiana knightiana
CTGATACCAACTTGTCACGACCCCAAATCTAAACTAGTCGTGATGGCGCCTATCGTGGAACTATGCCAGCCAAAAACTACGCTCAAATCGCAATAAGCTTCCGTTTAAATCTTTATTAAACTGTTAACTCATATAGGTGTCTTTTATGAATTTTTAAAACAGTTAAAGCTATACCGAATATTAAATACAACCCCCGAGATCCCGGAGTCAGTGGTCATGAGCATCTACATAGAAAAATACAACTCAAAAGAAAATAAATTCTATAATAGTAAGTAGGAGAGAGAGAAGGACTGCGGACGAATGCAACTACCTCGCAAACCTCCGAGAAATCTCTGGAATAGATACATAGCTCACCCTGCCCTAACACCTGGATCTCCACACAAGGTGTAGGGTGTAATGTGAGTACACCAACTCAGTAGTAATGAAAATAAATCGGGTTTGAGCAGCAAGAAACACATAAAAATCAATTCATCAATTCACAATAAGCACCACTTTTCTTTCCAACAATGTATACGTTAAATCCTCACGCTTAGAAGCCGATTTTAGTGAAAATAATTTGGAAATATACTTGCCAATAGTTTCAACATTACTTTCAAGAATATTAGTGTAAAAATGCTGAAAATCATAAAAAGGCCCCTCGGGCAAAACATATTTCATAAGTTCAGAGTGAAAGTGGTAATATCATAAGTAGCCCCTCGGGCAAAACATATTTCATAAGTTCAGAGTGAAAGTGGTAATATCATAAGTAGCCCCTCGGGCAAAACATATTTCATAAGTTCAGAGTGAAAGTGGTAATATCATAAGTAGCCCCTCGGGCAAAAAAACATGTATCATAATCATCCCCTCGGGCATGCCTCACAGTCACTCATAATCAGCCCCTCGGGCATACCTCACATTCACTCATGCCTCCCAATCACTCGTCACTCGGTACTCGGCACTCGCACACACTAGGTACCTGCGCTCACTAGGGGTGTGTACAGAATCCGGAGGGGCTCCTTCAGCCCAAGCGCTAATATCAAGCCACCTTGTGGCGTATCATATCCTCACAATCTGTCCCTCGGCCTCACTCAGTCAGAACCTCTCAAAATCCCCTCGGGCGTATCAATAAAACGGGGTACTCAACCCAAAACATCATTTTTAAATCTCAAAGTAGTGTAAATCAGGCTGAGTTTTGAAAATAGTAAGCACAATGTGACTGAGTGTAAATCATCAATAAACAGTGAGGAAATAGCAGTAAAAAGCCCCTGAGGGGTCTAAATAAGTCGACACGAGGCCCTAAACATGGCTTATAGCCCGAATATTGCAATAATCTTTAGAACAAAATATAATATATGATTTAGAGTAAAATACACAACTCAATAGTTTCTGCGGAAAGGACCAAGTCCAATCCAAAAATTAGTGTGCACCACATACTCGTCATCAGACATGTGCGTCATTCTAAAAACAATGAGAAATATGAAGTCCGGGGTTTCATACCTCAGGACAAGATTTATAACCATTACTTACCTATATCGGGCCACAATACTAGTCCGCTATGCTCTTTCCCCTCAAATTAGCTCCAAATTTCTCCGAATCCAACCAAAACAAGTTTAACATCATCAATATATACTAAAGGAACACAACCCAATCGAAAACTATCAATTTATAAAAAAATCTTGAAATTCGGCCAAACTCAAGCCCTGGGCCCACGTCTTGGAATTCGATAAAATTTACATCACTAGAAACCTCGTCCTCCCACGATTCTATACATGCCAAGAACACCACAATCGGACCATAATTGCCTACCCAAATCGCCAAAAGAATTTTTCTAAAGCTCCTCCCATTTTTCCCAAATTTTTCTACTTTAATCCTTCAAATTACAAGCCTAATCCGAACAAAATAACATAGAAACGACTTTAATAAACGGAAACTTACCTCCACTGAAGACCCTCGAATTCTCTCTTCAAATTTCCCTCAAATAAGCTCCAACCGCATGCAACAATGGTAGAATAACCAAAATTTCACGGAGGCTTTCTTTTATATTGTTCTGCCCAGCTAATCCGCACCTGCGGACCTTTCACCGCACCTGCGATCCCAGGTGTGCACCTGCGAAATCCCACTAATGGAAAAATTCTCGCACCGTCGATCTCTTCTCCGCACCTGCGGCTTCGCAGGCGCGGCCAACTCTTCGCACTTGCAGACTCCTCCTGCCTAGTCTCCTTTCGTACCTGCGCATGGACCATTTCACCTGAGGCGTCACACCTGCGGCTACTCATCCGCAGGTGCGGCCACACCAGAAGCCTTACACCAGCAGCCATTTGCTGCAAATTCCTAAGTTCAAAACTCGGCCAACCATCCGAAATCAATCCCGAGCCCCTCGGGGCCCCAACCAAACATACAAAACACACCCCATAGCATTATTCAAACTTAGTCGAGCCTTTGAAACACCAAAAACAACATGAAAATACCAAAATTACATCAAATTCAAACCTATGGACTTTGAAACTTCTAAATTTCGCTAACGACGCCGAAACCAACCATAACACCTCCGATTTACCTGAAAGTTTGCACACATATCCAAAATGACATTATGGACCTGTTCCAACTTTTGAAATGCCATTCCGACCCTGATAGCCCATTTTCCATTAACGACCGAAAATCGCCAAAAACTAACTTTCGCCAATTCAAGCCTAATTATACACGGGACATCAAAACTCCATTTTGAAAACACTCCTAAGTCCCAAATCACCTAATGAAACTATCTGAGCCATAAAATCCGCATTCCGAGGTTGTTCACCAATAAGTCAACTCTTAGTTAACTTTGTCAACTATTAGGCTACTTTGAGAGGGTAGATGCCTCAATTCTCACCATGACCATTCTGAACCCAAACCAACTGACCCAACACAACATAAATAGGCTAATCAGTATATGATAAAGCATAAATGGGGGAAACAGGGTAAATCTCGCGGAACGACCGGTCGGGTCGTTACAAGACAGTTCCCTTAAATAGCCACCCCAAAATCCTCCTCTTCTCTCTTATGTGAATCCCTAATAGTCTCCTCACCAATCTCTCTCTGATTCCTACAGGGAAGTGGAATCATCTCGTGATTCACTTACCTTACTTGTAACACCTCGCTATTACGAACACATATGTGGAATTACTTGAGTACTTGTCCGATTTTGGTAAGGGTGACTTTCTGAGATCGGGCTTGATCGACTTTGATCATGGGGATTTGGATAGTATTTCATCCATATGCATGAAGAGAGGCTTGATTCCTCAAGCCAATTGGCCGATTTCAAACGTCAAACCCCAACCAGGGTCTGCGATTCGATTTCTTCCTTTGTCGGCTTTATTACTGATTGTATGTGATATTTTCTTTCTTTATTTATGTTTAATCGATTCTTTTCCTTGTTTGTTTGTTCAATTACGACACTATATAAAACCCTTCCTTAATTCCCCTAAAAGAGACCTTTCACTAAAATTAACGACCGTCACTCTCTCTTATTCTCTCATTTTTTACTATTCCAAAATATGAGACTTTGGCCGGCTGAAAGCCAAGGCCACCAGAAAATCGTTGCTCTTTCTCAATGTGAGCACTGCCTGGGTTTCACTTGAAACCCTTGGGAACTCTCACGCACTGGGATTTTTAGGGTTTTGCTGTTCTTTGCTGTTGAGGATTAAAGTGCTGCTGGCATTTAGGTTTTTTTACCTTATTTTCTCTTTAGTTCTTCAACTGGTGAGTACTGAGACTCTCATAATATCATTTGTTTTGATTTTGTTCATGCTTTGCATGCTTATATCACTTAGGCCTTTGTGAATCAATTTTTTATTGATCGTCTCTATTGGAATTCTTTTTTTCCTTTGCAATACATTATGTGCCTCTGTGTTTTTCTAGCATCTGAACCTGTTTGAGCTTTAAGCTTCGACGCATGCCTATTATATGTGTGCAATTTTAATGACTCTGACTGTTCTGATCATCGATTGTTTGTTGTGGGACCCTCATCATGGCTTGCCTTGCTTTCTTACACTGAAACTCTTAGGTGATCATCTTTTTGCTTGAATGAATTCCTTTACACTAAGTTTTGTGTTTAATCAATTGTTCTTTAAAATTTGGCCCCAACTGTATGGATCCCATGTTACAATACTGTCTTAATATCTAGCCTAAACATGTTTCTCTGCTATTTACATTCCTGATGATTGTGATCTTTAGCATTACCTAAGACTTCTAGGATAAATATATGTGTGATCAACTGACAGGAGTCCTGATGTCTGCTTGTCATGTTAGTGTATAGCTGATCTGTTCTTTTACCTACTTTAAGTTTATTTGGAATCTTTGTGCTATGATCAATTCTCATCATGTTGAGTTTCATGTTCAACCAAATGATATTTTGCCAAACTGTGCCACTAGTATGTTGTTATACTGATTAGAATGACATGTTAAAATCTTCAATTAAAACTTGTGCTATACTTGCGTCCTGCCTATGATTATGCTAGATTGTCATTGAAGTTCTTTAGGTTGGTTATGAACCATGTTTTATTTTGAAACTCTATGTGGAATGGCCTGCTAACTCATGTTGCTCGATACTGTCACATCAAACATTGTTTTAAATGCAAACATGAACCTGCCTCATATATGTCTCATGTGCCTTCCAACTTAATATTGTCCTATCTATGTGCCTTTGGCTTATAACTGCTAAGAACTGAGTGTGTGGACTTAGAGTTTTCTTAACTAATTCAGTAAGTTGTTTGGTTAAGTTTTTCATCTGTCACTACTGGGTGGGTAAATTCTCTATCCATGCTTGGTATTGGTTTATATTCGAGTTGGAAGTTTGTAATTGGCATACTCTAATATTGAATTTAGTTTTGGCTTGGGTTTGCTGCTGGTGAGAAGAATAAGCTCATTGAAGGCCCAGACAGTCCTAGGTTGTCTCCTCTTCGGCCCACTCTACTTGTGGGGCCTGTAGTTATTTCAATACTGTAATACTGAGGCTTATTTTCATTTCTTCTTAGTCTTGTAATAATTTGTAAACAAAAAATTGGGGATTTAGTGAAATTAGGGTAGAAAGGGTATTCTAGTACTTGCATGAAAGGGTATAGAACATTTCTATAGGATCTATATGCTCTATTTGTTGTTTTGTTTAGCATGCTTTATTTCTGCACACTGATAGACATCATGCATATAAGTGTCCTGCACACATCTCACTTAGTTTGTTAGGACATGTTAGTTTCAGTATTTGCTATACGTGTTTTCATGTCTATTATTCAACACTCTTAGATAACATGTCTTAGGGCGCAACAATGCAATGTCTTCACTCCTCTAGATATCATACCTATAAGACTTCAAATAATCAATCTATCAATTACTTAAATTATTTCTAGTCACCTGCTCATCTAGATATCATGGCTATAGGGTTCTAATATTCTAATGGACTGTTTCCATAGTTTTCTATTACACTATCGCCTATTTAAAAGGCATGACTATGAAACCTGTATTGGTAAAAAAGAGATTCACATGTAAGCCAGCTTTTGACAACTCAGCCAGTCACGTGGACACAGGAAAATGCAACAACTGAATTTGATTCTTTGAAGAGGTACAAAACAAAGAGGCACGAATCAGTAAACCCTCGAGCTTATCAGCCACGAGAAACTCAACCTGATCAAAACAGGGGAGAGACACGGTCAATATGAATCTAGATAAAGTTACGGGCAGATTCAAAGACCCACAATTGGTTACTCGAACATTATGTAACCGTAACCCAATTACCGTTATCCTTTGTAACGCCTCATTAATGTCATAATTAGTCATTAATGAGCAACCATAGAAAGAGTTTTACATTATAGGAATCTTTTATATAAGGGAGGGGAATACAACTTGTAAAGGCATCTGATTCTCGAATATAATTGACTTCGCTTTTCTATATTTCTGCAATATTGTCTGTTATTCATTTTTCTCTATTTCCTTGAGTATCAGTAACCCGTGTTCATCTTAAAAATAGCTTTAGTCAAAGGGTCTAATTCTTTGGTTAAACAAAGTGGTTCCGTTACCGGGAATCTGATAATCTTTGTTTTCTTTTCAAGTGATATCCTCTGAACTATGTCAAACTCTAACGACAAAAACCATCAAAGGAGTGGAACCCCAATTCCATCGCCTTCAGGAACCCCACGTGGTTCAAGGGAACAATCCCCAGAAAGATCCAATAACAACAATGGTGATAATGATCAAACTGTAGAACATGATCTTGTAAAGAAAATGATTACAGAGTATGTGATCCAAGCTTTGCAAGAATTTGCGAGAGGATTACCGGGAGCGTTACCTACACCGCCGACGCCACCCCCCAATAACACCATCACCATGGAAAATCCTCAATATGGGATGGCAAACTCAGGAAGAGGAGATACTCCTAATGAATCTCTCGAAACGAGACCAAGTATATCTAATAACTCAGAATTACAAAATTTACTGCTAACCATGCAGAAACAGATGAAGGAGCAGAACGATCGCATCGAACAAATTCCTGGAGTACCACCTATCATCAAAGGCATTGATCTTGATAGGTATTCTCAACAACCTTGGAAGCCAAGTGCGGCACCCTTGCCTATACCCAAGAAGTTTAAAATGCTTGACATTCCCAAATATGATGGAACAACTGATCCACGTGACCATGTGACTGCTTTCACTACTGTGGAAAAAGGAAACGAATTAACAGAACAAGAGATTGGATTAGTCCTTGTCAAAAAAATTGGGGAAACACTTACCAAAGGGGACCTAACCTGGTATCCTCTTCTCCCTGAAAATTATATTGACTCTTTTGCGGAGCTTGCAGATTCCTTTATAAAAGCTAACTCTAGTGCACAAAAAGTTGAGAAGAGAATGGAAGACATATCCAAAATAAAACAAGGAGACACGGAACTACTCTATGAGTTTGTAGACAGGTTCCAACGAGAAAGAATGCAGTTACCTAGGGTGCCTAATAATTGGGTAGCCATGGCATTTGCAAGCAACCTAAATGATAAAAGCTCAGAATCCACGAGACGACTTAAGGAAAGTCTAAGAGATTTCCCCGCTACAACATGGAATGATGTATATAACAGGTATAGTACTAAAATCAAAATAGAAGAAGATATCATTTCTCGTTCGAGAGATGAAGATTATTCCAGATCAAGACGTCCTGAATCAGACAGAAGATGATCCTTACTTAGGACCCTCGGGACGTGATATTCGTCCTAGGTTCGAAAACACTAGGTCGGACAATCGACAACCAGGAAGATACGTAGTCTCATCCTCATCTAGATCCAGAAAAGATAGAGATGAGCGACCTAAAGATAATACTCGAATTGGGGATCATACCTTTAATGTAAGTACCACTGAACTTGTCTCAATATTCAGGAACATGTTAGACAAGGTTAAGTGGCCCAAAGAGATGCGGTCAAATCCAAGTAGAAGGAACCCAGATCAGTGGTGTGAATTCCACAACGATCATGGGCACAAAACTGCGGATTGCAGATTTTTACAAGGTGAAGTAAAAAATTTATTGAAACATGGCTATTTAACAGAAGTGTTTAGTGATAAAGGTAAACAGGCATATATGAGGAACAGGCAGGAGCCCCCAAAGCCTCCTTCTCCAAAACGAACCATCTACGTGATACACGGAGGTGAAAAAGTAAATAGAGTGGTCTGCAAAACAACCACAAAGTTCACAATTACACATGGGAAACGGGCTCGTGAAAATATGGAAGAAAAATATATAACCTTCGATGATGCAGATATCAGAGGATTAATGCTTCCGCACAATGATGCTTTGGTAATATCTTTACTTATTCATGATACTAACATAAAAAGAGTGTTGATTTAACCAGGAAGTTCAGTCAATATCATTTTTCTAAGAGTCTCGGAAGAAATGCTATTGGGGAACCAAGTAATACCAAGGGCACGAGCCATATCAGGGTTTGATAACTCTACGGTTGTAACAAAAGGAGAACTTGAGCTTAGTAGTTATGCTGAGCGGGTGATCAAAAGTACCAGGTTCCAACTCATCGATACTGACATGGCTTATAACGTGATCGTGGGAAGGCCATGGATCCACGACATGAAAGAGATACCCTCCATGTTGCATCAGGTAATTAAATTCCCCTATGAATGGGGGATTCAGCAAATCAAACGCGATCAGCAGACCGCAAGAAATATAAACTCTGCGGTACACTACAATAAGAAAATAGAGGTGGAAGAATTACGAGATACAGGAATCTCCAAACCGGCATGGAATAAATTACTACCCAAATAGGTACGGAAGGTATTATTGCTGAAACAGGTATGAAAGAAAATGGTTATGAGAAGGAGAATCAAGTTACCACGGAAGGTGTACTATACCATACAGATGCAGATTCCAGACCGGACGTCATTCATGTATCGGAGGAAGATGAGCACATCAAAACAACTATGGAGGAGCTCGAAGCTATTCCATTATCTGAACAAAATCCTAAGCAGAAAGTGTATATAGGCACAAGGCTAGGCCCCCCTCGAAGAGAAGAAAAGAAAGCAAGGACC
This sequence comes from Nicotiana knightiana, assembly GCA_005239525.1. Classification (NCBI taxonomy): domain Eukaryota; kingdom Viridiplantae; phylum Streptophyta; class Magnoliopsida; order Solanales; family Solanaceae; genus Nicotiana; species Nicotiana knightiana. The sequence goes on from ML427580.1 coordinate 8,527, forward strand.
ATTCAAGAACCAAGTGATCAACAAATAGGTACATAAACTTTTGAAGATTGGTTCGATACGAGAGATAACGTACCCTAACTGGATAGCAAACACCGTGGTAGTACCTAAAAAGAATGGCAAGTGGAGAGTATGCGTAGATTATACTAACTTAAATAAAGCATGCGCCAAAGATTCGTTCCCATTCCCACATATAGATCAAATGATTGATGCCACAACAGGTCATGAATTATTGAGCTTCTTAGATGCATATTCTGGTTATAATCAGATTAAAATGAATCTCTCAGATGAGGAAAAAACAAACTTCAATATAAACAGGGGGACTTACTGTTATAAAGTTATGCCTTTTGGCTTGAAAAACGCTGGAGCCACCTATCAAAGGTTAGTGACTAAAATGTTCCAAGAACATCTTGGAAATACGATGGAAGTCTATATTGATGATATGTTGGTTCAATCAACAGAAGCACAAGACTATTTCCAGCATCTCTCTACTGCTTTTGATATTTTACGCAGGTATAATATTAAGCTAAATCCACAGAAATGCACTTTTGGAGAGCAATAAGGTAAATTTTTTGGTTTCCTTGTATCGAACAGAGGAATAAAGGTAAATCCCGCTCAAATTAAAGATATAGAGGAAATACCTGATATTTTAACAAATAAAAAGGATGTTCAAAAACTAACAGGGAGAATAGTAGCTTTAGGAAGATTTATTTCTAAGTCTTCTGAAAAAAGTTTTAAATTCTTCTCAGTTCTCAAAAAGCAGAATCATTTTGAATGGTTTGAAGAATGTCAGCAAGCCCTCAAGAATCTGAAGATTTATCTATCGAAACCACCACTGCTTACAAAGACAAAAAAGGGGAGAGATTGTACATCTACCTAGCTATCTCAGAAATTGCTGTAAGTGCAGTACTGGTAAGAGAAGAAAAAGGTAAACAATCACCTATCTATCATGTAAGTAAAACTTTGCTAGATGCTGAGACTAGATATCCACATCTGGAAAAGTTAGCCTTAGCTTTAATAATGGCATCTAGAAAATTACGACCATATTTTCAATACCACCCAATCATCGTTGTGACCTCATATCCTTTAAGAAATATTCTTCATAAACAAGTCAGGAAGATTATCCAAGTGGGCCATAGAATTGAGTGAGTATGAAATAATCTATCAGCCTAGTACTGCAATTAAGTCTCAAATACTAGCTGATTTTGTTGCTGACTTTAGTAATAGCATTCTATCTGAAGTAGAAAAAGAGTTACAACTCTTTAACGGTGCTAATCCAGGCCTATGGACCTTGTTCACCGATGGTTCTTCAAATATAAAAGGCATCGGCTTAGGAATAGTCTTAATATCACCCACGGGTGAAAAGACACGGAAAGCTATCAAGTGTTATCCTATAACTAACAATGAAACAGAGTACAAAGCTATTATTGCAGGTATTGAACTCGCACCGGAGCTCTAAATCGAAAAAATTGTGATAAAAAACAACTCCCAACTTGTAGTAAATCAGATACAAGGGATTTACATCGCTCGAGAGACTAGAATGCAACAGTATCTTGAAAAAGCACGAGAGCTCGTGAAACAATTCAAAACATGAAAGGTAATGCAAATACCTAGAGAGGAAAATGCAGAAGCAGATGCATTAGCTAACCTTGCAGCAGTCACGGAAGTAACGAACAAAGACAATGCAATTGTCGTCCAACTATTTCCTTCAATAATAGACCAGGACAAGAATGAGGTAAATTTCAACAACTTAACCTGGGAATGGAGAAACGAAATTCTTAAGTTTTTGCAGAATGGCACCGTACCTGAAGAAAGGAAAGCAGCTCAAGCACTTCGCCGCAAAGCTGCACGATACTGCCTTACTCGCAACTCACATTATCGCAAGATGTTCGGAGTACCCCTAGATAAATGCCTCAGACCTAACCAAACGGAATTTGTGATGATAGAAGTCCACGAAGGACACTGTGGAAATCTTTCAGGGGCAATATCCTTAGTGAAAACCCTAATCAGAGTTGGATACTATTGGCCTAAGATGGAAGAAGAAGCCGAGAACTTCATATCCAAATGTGACAGGTGCCAAAGGTTTGCCAATAACATGCATCGACCAACAGAATTATTACATCCGATAATATCCCCATGGCCTTTCATGAAATGGGGGATGGACATAGTGGGGCCACTTCCCACAACTAAAGGATAGGTATGATTTTTACTCGTGCTAACCAACTATTTTACAAAATGGCTAGAGGCATAAGCGTTCAAACAAGTGCGAGAAAAGGAAGTTAAAAGCTTCTTATGGAGAAACATNTGGCCTGATGAGTTACCAGTGGTACTATGGGCATACAGAACAACTTCCATGGAGGGAGAAAATGACGACGAATTGAGGACCAACCTGGACCTGCTCAAACCACGGAGAGAAACATCATTGATACAGATGGAAGCTCAAAAAAAAAATCATAGAGCGTTATTACAATCGTAAAGCTCATTTCAGGTACTTCAAGATTGGTGACTTCGTCCTCAAAAAAGTCTTTCAATCAACGAAAGAAGCAGGTGCAGGAAAGCTAAATCCA
>ML427584.1:0-34340 GCA_005239525.1 Nicotiana knightiana
CATAGTATTACCCCCTATGATTGTGGAAACATGAAGATTTTCAATCTTCCGGTTATTTATAGTGTTAATATGATAGCCATTTGTATTAGTAAACTTCAGGTTTACTACAACAAATGTTTGACCATAATCATATAATATGAATGAAATATTTGTATATAAACTCTTCGAGACCTTTGTTTATTATCCACAATCTAATATTTATTAGACACTACTGGTGTCACGTGTCTTCTAGACAAGCAGTTAGTTCTTCAGGAGTTATTCATACATTTTGTACTATCAAATATTGCTCAGACACTTCTGGTATCATTAGAGAAAATCGTAATCAAATAAATAATATAAAGACAATTCTAAATTATAAATGTAAGAAATTAAGAATTTCAGTAATTTTACCACCAAATTTGTGACGAATGTCTCCTTCGGGGAGAAATACCATTAACATCTGAATATTTTATATCTAAGCGGCAACCACATAGTCAATACATCCTTCATAGAAAGATATATGAGTTTTTAATTCCTTCGGGGAACTCAATAACTAACCATAATATATTAATGTGGTGCAGTAAAAAGCATTCTACAAGAATGCATTTACCTTAGAATGATACTTAATAAAATTTCCAAGATGTTNTAATAGCTCATTATTTTGTTTATAAACAGAAAGACACACTTTCATAATATTTTCCTACTTCAGGAGGAAATTTAAATTGTGTTACTTCTTCAGGAGAAAATTTAAAATACAAAATATTGAGTATATATTCTCTCAATCATATTACCTCTTCTGGAGATGAATTGTAATATATTTACACCAAGAGCGCGTTCATATATTGTCACATTCACTTCAGGGAATGGATTAATATTTATCAGAAGTTCTTATCCTTCAGGTAATGGAATATAATTATCTGAACGTGCATTAATCACACCAAGTTGTGTGATGGCTTAGAAATGCTACTTTAGGAGCAAATTGAGGCATGCAAGTAATATAGAGAAATTTTCTCTAGCTTATCTTCAATTGTAACCATAAAAAACCTAAATTATCACTTCTAGTGGTCATATGCATATAACACTTCTGGTGGTTAACAAAACTTAGTTACAATGAGATATACGAAAGACAACCACTTCTGGTGGTTGTATATTTCTTGCAAACTCTGCTAGAGTTTAAGTGAACCATAAAATTGAGTCATAACAAGACTTAGGAAATATGCCACTGCCGGTGACTATATTTTTTGAAAACTTCCATACTTAGCCATCAATAAAGATGAAAATAATAAATCATGGTCCCTTCTCGCAATATTTTTCTTCAGGAACAAATTTATGGCATGAACTGTTAAGTGAACCAGTTATGCTCCTTATGACCAATGAACAAAAATCATATTGTTAGTAACAAACAAAAGAATGTTTGATATGAAGGAAGTACTAACTGTTTGAGTAGAATTATTAATTACAGCGATTGGATCTGATTTATATCCATGTACTTTTGCTTATTCAACTCAACAAATGGTTAGTGTTAAGCAATATATGAAACTGAAAATATTTAACATCACAAGCCCTTTGCTACAAACCTACTTCATGATAGCAAAGCAGCAAGGGAAAATAATTTGTCGTTCATAAAGAGTGGTATAGTAAAACCTTTAATCAAAACATGAAAAATATTTTCATGCTTACTTTGCTAATATGGAAATAAAATACTCACGCCAAACAAAATATAAATAGTTCAAACCACTGTAAAAAGGGTAGAAATCCATAAATACAACAATTTGATCTTACATACAGTGAAAACAAATGCCTTTGGATGAGGATAACTATAGTAATACAACTTTCAAAGTAAGTGCTCAACGAAGAGTCTCTTGCTGATAACGTGTTATGAAATAACGACTGTAAAGAACTAAACTGAAGACAAGATTAGAGAGAGAGAGATTGATGTCTTATTTAATTGTCTAACTGATGTACATAATGAACTGAAATCTCCTATATTTATAGAAGAAGGAAGTTTTTGTGTAAGCTGCTACTGCAAGTTGTTGTGTAAGCTTCTTGTAAGCTTCTATTGCAAGCTGTTGTGTAAGCTGCTACTGTAAGCTGCTGTGTAAGCTGCTACTACAAGCTACTGTGTAAGCTGCTTGTAAGCTGCTACTACAAGCTGCTGTGTAAGCTGCTGTGTAAGCTGCTACTACAAGCTGCTGTGTAAGCTGCTACTGTACCAGATATATATAATCTTCTACAGGGCATAATATTTATTCATAATGGAGTACCGAAATGATAAGCTTCTTTCAGGAATCTTATTTCCAATTGAGTACCATAAAGATAAACTAATTTACGGCGAAGTCCCATATGGATAACCTTCTTCAGGAAGTTTTGAACGTCAATAATATAATATAATATATATATATATATATATATATAATAGTTACCTATATTATCCATTTTGGCAATTTTAATTTAATGTTCACATATTTATCCACTTTACACTCCCAAAGCAGATGGGGAATATCTCATTCATGGCCCATGCGGTCCACACGGTTTTGGAATTTCTTTCTCCCCAAGCACAATTAGGAGACCAGTGTAACCCTAAATATTGGATAACAATTAAACTTATAATATGATTTTAAGGATATGTAATTTCACCTAACATCAACTGATAAATAAAAATATTAATAATAATAATAAAATAGTAAAGTAAAACAAACCAGTGTTTGAACAGAATTCATTCCTCGAGTTAGAATACCCTCGAATTCATTAGTGCAAGAAAAATTTAGAAATACAATAAGCTGGTGAACAAGAATGTAAGCGAGAGAGAATGATATTGATTTTTGTATCCGTGAACAATGTGTCTTACAACTGATTGGAACTCCCTTTTATATAGTAAAGAAATTCTACTTATGGTATAACTCTAATTACAGAAGAAAATCCCATGATTAACTGATTAACTGTTTCTGATTTGATTCGTTCCGAGATTCACGCCATGATCCTCGATCAGTCACGGACATCCCGCCATTCTGTTATTTTGATATCTTCAATCTTACTCGATGCCTATCTCATTTGGCTCCGACTTTTATAAGCCTCGATCTTTACAAGTACCTCGATTCCGCACTCGGTACCTTACCCTCGTGTTTTAGTCCGTTCTTTCACGGAGTTGTCCTTCGATGAAAACTCCCGGTCTCGATCAAATAGTAAAATTGGGTGTGCCCGATTTTAACCGTATATAATTGTTTACCCTAAAATTCGAGTAACAATTAAACTTGTATTGTGGTTTTAAAGATACGTGATCTAGTTCAATACCAATTTATAAATAATTAACTCAAAGAATAAATTGAAAAGTAAAGTGAACCATAACAGTGCTCGAACAGTGCTTTCTACATTGATTCGAGATGGTCTCGAGGTCGGATAACAAGAACAGTAATGAACGATAACGGATAATAAGTGGAATAGAGAGCAGCGTATATATTCTTTATCAGTGAATAATGATCCCCCTACAAATGAATATGATCCCTCTTTATATAACAGAAAAATCCTAAATAACGTACAATTCTAATAATGGAAATAAATCCCACGATTGGCGTCAATAACCACTTGATTCGATCTGTTCCGGGATTTTCGCCGATATCTTCTGTCGATTGCTAATATCTTGCCATTTCGTTATCACACTTAATTCAAAGATAGTCATGCTCGATTTTGATCTCCAACTAACACCTTGATTTCCATGCCAAATATTCCATCTTCAAACTCAGGCTTGGTCCACGACGAGCTTACCTTCGAGGCAGCTCCCATGCCTATGAAATCGGGTGCGCCCGATTTCGACTGTATATAGACAGTCCTCGCGTTTGTAGAGTAAAATGATAAGAAACAACTTGAGTCTCAATTTTCTAAAACCTCGATTATGACATCACCCTCATGATGCAAGCGATGGATGTGACCTAAACGTCCCGTCAGTATAGTTCCCTTAATCATTAATGTCTTTCAGTTAGCGGCCGGCCACTAGCGCCTCGCCGTGAGTCTATAATACATGCGCCTTTGGTGAATCAAACTTTACTTTTTCTCTTATAAATATTCCAATTCTCTCTTCATATCCTCTCTTTCGCCGCCTGTTGATCCACCCTTGTTAGCACCGTAACCACCATTTTTTCACCTTCCTTCGCCTTTCTTTACTTACATCAATGGCTAAACCTCAAAGACCGTACTGCAAAAGAAAAAGGCTTCCTCCTCTTCTTCATGGCCGGCCGATGACAAAATATCGGTGGAACAGGCTCCTAATGAGTACGTCCCTGGCCCGTGCACTTTGAAATCTGATTTCAGGGTCGAGAACCCCTCATTGGTCCCATGCTGATGCGAGCATGTGTCGATGTACATGTGCTCGATAACAAAGAGCTACCTCGAGGCCATGATGAGGGACTGCAACTGGGGTCCCGGGGTCATGGTGCAAATCCCTGCTCCTGAAGAGAGCATTACAACTTACTGGATGGGTTCTTAAGTGTTTAAAGTTACCCCTTCACATTGGGTCCTCTCAATCCGGTAATAACTGATCTCCACAAAATATATCAGGTCACCCTCGGTCAAGTCCATTCCTTGCTATGGCGCGTAGTAATTATGATGCGCTTATTCTCCGGAAGGGCCGAGAGGCTAGAGTTTACCCTATATCACCTTATGAGGTTGTTCCGGCCTCGAATCTATAGAGGACTAATCAAGCTCCAGCGCTAAGAAATGAAGTCCTTGTTCTCGAGCATCGATGAGGAAAAGGATCGGGGTTGGATGAGCCGGTTCATATGGTGAGGACTTGTGACATCATCCCGAAGGAGAAGATGACGTTCCCCAAGTAGTGGAACCCCAATCGTAAGTAACAAACTAAACATTATTCTTAGTATCTGATTCGACCTTGCCTAACATTTTTATTTATTATGCAGTTGTTCCTTGGATGACTCAAGCGGTCCCCGATATCGAATACTATGTTCAGAAGTTAGCCTCGACTTCCTCCCACTCCGAGCGTGCATGGCGTGATCTTGCGAAGGGTAGATGGGAGGCAAAAAACCACGGTGAGGGTTTTCTCTCTCATATTTTGAAACACATTTTGTACTTCATTCACCACTAATATTCTTTCATGCAGGCCTGACCAAGGATGCCATATTAAGGCCCTCGGGTGGCGAGGAAGAAACCAAGTATCTGGTTCCGAAGCCGGATAATGACAAGAAAAGGAAAGGTGCCTCGCAGTTTGAGGATCCCAAGCCCAAACCTCGAAGGGTAAGGAGGTAAGTGATCGCCCTCACGGTGGATTCGGTCCAAATCATGAGGAACGAGGAAGAAGAAGAACATGAGGATGGTGCCTTGGCATTAATGGCTTGTCCCAACGATGCCGTCGAGGTTTCCAAACCTTCCGAGCCGGCAGCGATCGCTAAAATCAATCCTCGTGACGAGGAGGCGTCCATAAAAGGGTTCGGGTGAGGATCCCGAATCTCCTAAAATCGAGATCGTCTTTCGACCATCCACAAGCACAACGGACGGGGTCGGTTATGAAACCTCGAAGATCGATCTAAACGCCCCGAGTGACTTGCTCGGGACCATGATAGCAGGTCAATTTCCTTTACTTCCGACTTTTCTTGAGGAGGCACTAAGGGAGACTCGGGAGTTGAAGACCCCCGATATTGGCAGAAGCTCTAGTGTAGATGATCCCTTCCGGGATTGCTTTACTGGGGTCAATGATGCCTCCACTATCAGTGGTGCTTCGATTCTTTTGGAAGAGCCCCAACATCTCCTTTCTCGGGATCAGTTATTGCAATTCTTTTCTTTACTCTTTTTTCTCCAAATCCGACTCATATTTTCTTTCTTGTATAGGACTCCGCTAGGTTTCGAGCTTACCTTAGCCAGTGCGAAACCGAAATCCAGAAGGTCTCGGAGGAGAGGAACGCTCTAAATTACTTTGTGGCCAAAATGACAAATCCATAAAGGACCTTCAAGCGAATCTGGCCAAGGCTCGTGAAGAGGAGGCTGAACTAGACAAGCAGGTAACCATCCTTTTGATAAAATATGGACTCAACCCACTATGGAGGCTAATACTTCACTATCTCAGCTGCACCAGAAGGTAGAACGGATTGAGATGCTTCGAGGAGAGGTCGATCAGGTCAAGGCCGATTATGATCGGTGGAAGGAGAGTATGTACCGCCTGACTACGGAAAAAGAGACCACCTTGGCCAAATTGTCATCGACCGAAGTTCAACTTTGGGGCATTAAAGAGAAAAGCTCGGCCCAGGCCAAGAGGATCGAGGAGCTTGAATCCGGGCTTACTGAGCCCAAGGAGGATATCGAGAAGACAAAGGTCATGGCAGACAAGTCCATTGCCATGTACATTGTCGATGCTAAGGCTGTTCAAATGCAGCTAAGGGAGGATTCTGATCGGGAGTATTGGAATAACGCCTTGGCAAAATGCCAATCCTGGAGGGAAACCCTCGAGGAAATCCATGCTCGAGGTTTTGACCTTTCTGAGGAGATAGCCCAAGCCAAGGTTCTCGAGGCAACTTGCCTCCTCCAATGATGAAGATGATGATGAAGAAGGTAGCCGAGGCGGATCCGGCGAGGGGCCTGAAGGAGAATATGCTCCCGGAGAAACTACTCCCGAAGGCGAGGTCGGCCCCGGCCATAGTTAGGGCTTAAATTCTTTTTGCTTTTCTTTTTATAAAACCTTGATCGGTCTCTTGTACATATCCTTCAATAGACAAAAGAAAACTTCTTCTTGAATGCCTTCATAGTTTTTATGTTCAAATATGTTCTATGCTTTTGCCTTGTGAAATGTTTTGTTGTTGTAACTTCACTAATCGAGTGAGCATTAGCTCGAACTCAGAGTAGAACATTCCGTTAGGTTTTTTAGTTAAGCGAGGGTAAGTCGACGAGCTCAGTAATATGTTTGATAATTAATCTCGGATGGATTGATCGAGCCCATAACTACATTATTTTTATAATGAAGTTCGAATAAATTTTGAATTTAAAACAAACCCTTAGGTTTTTATCAAGTAACGGGAAATTTTCGAACTTACAGTAACATACCCCTTAAGGTTTTATGATGTATCTTCAAGTCGACTTTTTTTGAGCTCGGAATAGTGGAACCCTTAGGTCCTAATTGAGTGAGAACAAGGTCTCGAACTCTGAATGTATTGGCCCTTAGGATCTTTAGATTGGGCCGATATGGCCTCTAAAAAAGAGCTATTATTTCCCTCTTTCGGCTTAAAGACTTAGTAAAAATTTCTTTATGCCTTAGCATGTATTTTTTACCCATTGGGTTTTTAAGGGTCCGTTGTCGATTGAAACCCCTTTGTTTTTATGCCTTAGCATGTTTGTGTTAAGATAGTTTATACGTCTTAAGGTTTTTCAAGGGCTGATATTATCGAAGACTTTTTGGTTTTTTGAGGGCTGATTTTATCGAAGCCCCTTTTGATTATTTGTCGAGGGTAGCCTCTTTTATTCGGTTTTTCAATGAATTGAAGGCCTATTTTTTATTGCGGAATTCGGATATCTACGAGCCACATTATTTTTGTAGTAGCCTTTAATTTGACCGTAGCCTTCGGGTATGCCTCTTGGGCTTATTTCCCGATAATATTTTGAACCTCGAGAATGGTGGCCCTGGCCTATATATCGAGGGGTGCATATTTTAGGTCTTGTTACTTTGATTTTAGATAACTTGAAAATGCCTATCGTCGATGGCAGTCCCCGAGTATTCGAGGTGTATTTCCAGTTTCATGTTGAACCATTTCTCACAAAATCATAAGTACGAGATTTGCATAGTAGAGAATTTACTTCGAGATACGAGATGTTCGATAAATAAAAAATTCTTCTTTGAATAATTTATACATGCGTACATGTTTTTCCATCAGGACTCGACTAATCTATATGGACACAGTTCATTCGACCGTTTAGCCCATTACAAAGTTTCCCTATCGAGGCCCTTTGACACGAGGTACTTTTCTCGTACATAAAACATCTAAGGGTGATGCGCCCCAGTATTAGAGGTTGATTGCAAAGAAGCCTTGGATACTGTTGAATTGTCCTTAGGTAGCACATAATTGTTGCGCCGTTAAAAACCTTGCAAGAATAACCAATTTGGGATAAAAATCGATCTAAGGGAAAAAGAGTACAACGCGTACTTTAAAACCTGAGGTCTCTATATCTTTGGTGGAACTCTTGCAATGAGTTAGCGTAACTTATCGAGTATATATATAAATGAAAGAAGGGAGAAAGTCATACCTTAACAATAATATCGTTTGAGAAGTGATATGTTCCAGTTATTTGGCAGTGGTACATCGTCCATCTTTCCGAGTTTATACGACACTTTTTCCTTCCCAATTTGATCCGAGCTTCCCTTTATTTGGGTCTTGAGTGGTGATTTTCCTTAGGAATAAGTCCCCGACTTTTAAGTGGTGAAGGTTGGTTCTTCTATTGCAGTACCTTTCGATTCGTCGCTTTTGTGCAGCCATTCGAACGAGTGCAGCTTCTCATTTTTCATCTAAAAATTTGAGGCTAGTATTCAGAGCCTCGTGGTTCGATTCCTCTATTGTATATCGAAACCTAGCACTGGGTTCTCCGACTTCGACTAGGATTAAGGCTTCGGAGCCATATACTTAGGAAAACGGAGTTGCTCCTGTGCTGGACATCGATGTTGTTCGATATGCCTAAAGAACTTCGGGTAGAATTTCTCTCTATTTCCCTTTAGATGCGTTCAACCTTCTCTTCATGTTTTGGATGATAGTCTTGTTCGTCGATTCAGCTTGTCCATTCCCACTAGGGTTATACGGTTTTGATAATATCATTTTTATTTTATGATCTTCGAGGAATTTCGATGCTCTGCTTCCGATATATTATTTTCCGTTGTCGCATACTATTTTTGTGGGTATCCCAAATCGACATCTGATGTGATGCCACATGAAATCTATAACCTCTTTCTCTCTGACTTTCTCGAATGCCTGTGCTTCAACCCATTTAGAGAAATAATCAATCATAAACAAAATGAACTTAGCTTTACCTGGGACCGATGGTAGAGGGACGACGATGTCCATCTCCCGTTTCATGAATGACAATGGGGATAGGATCGAGTGAAGTTGTTCTTCGGGCTGGTGGATCATCGGTGCAAACATTTGACATTTATCACATTTTCAAACAAACTCCTTAGAGTCCTTTTCCATGATATCCCAGTATTATCCGTCTCTAACAACTTTGTGAATTAGTGACTCGGCGTCTGAATGGTTCTCACAAGTACCTTTATGGACCTCTCGTAGAACATAATCGTTATCTCCTTTTCCCAAACACACTGCCAATGGTCTATCAAATGTCCTTCTGTATAATATTCCATCCTCGGCCAGTGTGAAACGAGCATCCTTAGTTCGTAGCGCCCTCAATTCTTTAGGGTCCGATGGGAGCTTTCCATTCTTCAAGTACTCGATGTATTTATTCCTCCAATCCCAGGTTAAGCTTTAGAATTTATCTCGGCATGTCCTTACTCGATCATGAATCTCGAGAGTTGAACGACATTCCCCGAGCTGATATTATCTTCCTCGACCGATGATCCTAAATTTGCAAGTGCATCGGCCTCACTATTTTGTTCTCAAGGTACATGTTGTAGAGTCCATTCCTTGAAATGGTGCAAAGTTACCAACAATTTGTTCAAATACCTTTGCATTCTATCCTCTCGAACTTCGAATGTTTTGTTCACCTGGTTCACCACCAGTAAAGAGTCGCACTTAGCTTCAATGACTTATGCTCCCAAGCTTTAATCTAGCTCGAGACCTGCAATCATGGCCTCATACTTGGCCTCGTTGTTAGTCAATTTTGAAGTTTTGATGGATTCCCTAACAATGCTTCTTGTGGGCGGCTTCAAAATGATGCATATCCCGGACCCCTTCACATTCGGAGCACCGTCTATGAAAAGGGTCCATACCCCCGATGATGTACCTAATTTAATAAGAGTTCCTTTTTTTCTTCAGGTACGAGGATTGGCATAAAATCAGCCACGAAGTCCGCCAAAATTTGATACGTGATGGTCGTTCGGGGTTGGTATTCGATATTGTACCGATTGAGTTCGACGGCCCATTTGGCTAATCACCCCGATAGTTCGGGCTTATGTAAAACATTACGGAGTGGTAAGCGGTTAATACACATATGGGGTGATATTGATGATATGGCTTTAACTTTCTAGAGGCGCTTATTAGTGAAAGCGCCAATTTCTCTAAGTGTGGATACCTAGTTTCTACTTCTCCTAAGGTTCGACTTACATAATAAACAGGAAACTACGTACCTTGCTCTTCTCAAACGAGAATATCATTAAACTTGACAAATCAGTTTCAAAAAAAAGATTTGAAAGCTATATTTCATGTTCCTTTAAGAAGAATTTTACCACTTTCCTGAGAAAAATGATTTTCTTGATAAAATACGGATTTATTTTGTGGATGTGCGCACATATGAGCACCTGAGTCGCAGGTATGATTCGCGAGCAGGCTAGCCTTATTATTTGTATGTATAACCGTTTCACATGATCGATTTGCGAGCGGGGCAGATAGATTCATCTATGGTTCGAGCCGTTCGACCCTTCGGCAGTGCATAATTTATTATTGTTGGTCCGTGCCATTCGATCCTCGGCATTGCTTGTGCATGTTATTTTGTGCGTAGTTGCTATGATTTTGCCTGATTACTGGCCTAGGATTTTTAAGTTATCAATTGAAATGACAGAAATTTAAAGTTATTAAAGGATTTTGGAAGACATTGTTCCTTCAGTTGATTAATTGTTATTTGATCAAATCACCCATGTTGATTAATTGTTATTAATATGACGAAGATATAAAGTGTTAAGTGAGAACGGAGATTGATAATGTTATCCCTGTTTTTAATAAATTTCCTAGGATAATCATGCTTAGTGTCGCACTTAAATATTCTAAATTGACTTTTAGCAAGTGTCTAATTTTGACCTCTCGTCACTACCTCTCTAAGGTTAGGCAGGCAACTGAGTACATGTTGTTTTTGTACTAATGCTACACTTGCTGTGCATTTTATTGCACAGTTAGTTTCATAGCAATGTGGAGGATTCAGACACTTAGGCGAGCTGCATCATTCGCAGGCGATCCGCAGCTGACTGAGTATCCCTCGTTCTGTACTTGTTTTCATTTTTAAATTTCCTAGTCCAATTTGTATTTTGGACAACCTTAGTGATGCTTGTATAAATTCTTAGAAATAGCTCATGTACTTGTGACACCAGGTTCTGGGATGTGTTGGGATATATTTGCTAAGTGTAATATTTAAACCTTTATTTTACTTAACAGAGTTTTATTTAGTTAATATGTAATAAAGTGAAAGGAAATATTTTTCATTAATGTTTAAACCGTAATTTATTTCGATTAATTAATGATTGGCTTGCCTGACAATGATATCTGGCGCCATCTCGACCTTATGAATTTTGGGTCGTGACAACATGGTATCAGAGAGCTAGGTTCCTTTAGGTCTCACGAATCATGAGCAAGTCTAGTAGAGTTTTGCGGATCGGTACAAAGACATTTTGTACTTATCTTCGAGAGCCTACATGGCTGTTAGGAGTACTTCCCTTCTTGATTCCTCATCGTGCGAGTTGATTCTTTTGAGGCTTATGCCTATGCTTTTTCCTACTCAATCTCATGTGTCGCGAAGCGCTTGCTATGAATCAGGAATTTGTGGAATTGAAATGGTGCTACAGATGTAATTCGATATGTTTCCATGTGTAATTGGTTGGGGTTGTTGTTATGGCCCTGCAAAAGAATAATATGTTGTTTCAGCTTAGTAGTTGTGTTTCTGAGAGCCTTAAGGCTATGCTCAGGCAGTGATGATGCTTGCGATTGGTTGCCGCGTGATGTCGGTATGATGAAAGAATGTTGCCCGTATGTTGCGGGGTGATGAATGGTTTGAAGGGAGGTCTTCTCAGACTTTGATTTCGAGATTTTGTTATTTTAGTTCCGGCAGAGGAAAGGCATTTGGGTTATGAATGGTCCGGTTGGGGTTGATAAAGTAGTAAGATTTGGTGTCTTCAAGTGAGGTAGGATATGCACCTGTAACGTGAAGTTGCCGTTATTGATCAAATGGAATGCATTAAGTTTGTCGGTGCTATGGAATCTTCGGTTGCGTGGAGTCATAGTGTTGAGAAGAAGTATTGAAAAACGCGGTTGGCAGAGGCCATGAGCTACGATGGTTCAATACAGAATAAGTGTTGATAATGAAGGCAACTAGAGGAAGGTGATCTTCGGGGAGTTTGAAGTCCTGGTGATCTACTGGTTTAAGAGCTACAAAGAATGATTCTGAAGTGAGGCTAGGCGGTGGTTCCATTTCTAGGAGGCTAGGTGTAAGAAGTGGAAGTCGAGCAGTCACAAAGTGGGGGCGTGGCAGCATAACTTGGAATTTGAAGATATTGTCGCGCATTTAATGGATGTCCATGAGGAGCGGACAGACTAGTAAAGTTGGTAAACGAAGCAGGGCGTAGGATGGGTATTGAAGTCGCAGAGAGCGCGCATTTCAGCTTCATTGGAAGGTGTCCACGGGTGATTTCCACAGGTGGGTTATCTCATGTGAATAGGTTAGCGGTGTCATGGTTGGCCAGTCTCTGTGAGAGGTTCTAGTGGCTATTCGGTAAGAGGTAGAATGTGTGAATGATGCTAGAGAATTTGAGTATTTAGGGAGTGCTAACAAAAGAATTGGGATGGATTGGACGAATTGGTTGAGAAATATCGCGTTATCAAAGGAGAAAGGATCTCGACAGGGTCTAGAGTAGTGCAAGGAGTAGCTTCGGGCTAAGTAGGGGAGTCCTACCACATGCAGTTGGGTTGAAGGATTGTGTCATCATAGGGCTACGGATTGTCGGCGTGATGGCAAGTTATTACAGCTAAGGGGAAAGAAGTAAAATGGTGATTATGCGTGGAATTTGATAAATGTGTGCAAAAGTTAGCCCTGCCGGATCAGAGTTAGGCTTTGGAAGATTCGGAATTTATGCTTAAGGCATAAGTGAGTTGTCAGGGTAGTGACTCAGTCACGTGCTTCAAGAAAACGGTGTTCATGTGCTAGAAGAGCCTTGGAGTTGATTGTATTCGGGGCCAGTCAGAGTAGGTGACTCTCAATAGCGGTCCTATAGAGTTCAAAAGTTATGAATGCGACATTTAAGGGTTTCAGGCAGTAGTATGATCGAGAATCAAGCTTTTGCAGAGTAATTTCTGAGAAAAAGGAAGATGGCTGGAATGTTCTATGATATGTTTCAGCGTGCAGGATAGTATTGGAGGAGTGAGAGAAACAAACTCCAGGTTGTAGAAGGAAACGGGTTGCTAGATTTAGGCAGCATAGTCTCGTAAATCAAGATCACTCGGGATGAGTGAGGGTTGAGTTTTGTCACGACCCAAATTTCCCTCCGTTGGGTATCGTGATTGCACCTAGTCTTAAGGACTAGGTAAGCATAACATTTCCACTAAACAACAACAATAATAAAGAAATTTTAAAAATTTCGAAATTGAATTTTTGACAAAGTTTACAACTTCCCAAAACCCGGCAAGTACAAGTCACAAGCTCTACGAAATCTTTCTAGCAAATCTAAGTACAACTGTCTAGGAATAATTAAGTACAGTTGAATAGAAATAAAATAGGAAGGTGACTCCAAAGCCTGCGAACATAACAGTAGGTTACCTTGAGTCTCCTCAGCAACGATCTGCGTAGCTACCAACAACCATAACCTGAAGCTGCACACAAAAATGTGCAGAAGTGTAGTTTGAGCACACCACAGCGGTACCCAGTAAGTATCAAGACTAACCTCGGTGAAGTAGTAACGAGGACTAGTCAAGACACCACCGTTCTAATAAGTAAAAAAGGCAAGATGTATAAATGACCGATTCAAAATATCTATCTAAAGATTTCTCGATGTAATTAATGATATGATCGAATAATATGGAAGAAAATTCAATAGTCACGATCAACGGGCATCATAATAGAAATACGCAAAGAGAATGGAAACGATGCAATCCAAATGGCGGGAACTACAACCCAAAAAAAACAAGCAACTCAGCACTACATCAATTTATGCACGTCATGCCTTAGCCAAGGACTCAATAAAACTGGTCAAACTTTCGAGTGAAAACCTTTAAGTCAAGAGTTCATTTTTAAAACTTTAAAGATATAATCATTTCGGAATAGAGAAATTTCTTCTTTGAAACATACTGTCACGACCCCAAATCCTAACCGGCGGTGATGGCGCCTATCGTGGAACTAGGCTAGCCGACTACCGCATGTTCACAATTTCTTTTGAAAATCCCATTCAAGTTTCAAGCATTTCATAAAAATATACAGAAAATTACTTAATATAATAGGCCAATATTATACAATACTGTCATCCCCAAAATCCGGAGCCAGCATGTCATGAGCATCTAGAGAAATAAGCCAAAATAAACTATTACAATACAAAACCTTTGAATCAAAAACTAAATACAACAAGAAGGGGAAACAGAGATGTTGCGAATGCTGAACAGCTACCTCTACAGCCCGCAATCCGGCTCCGCTACGGAATAAAGGCTAATGCTCGATATCTGCTCCTGAATCTGCACACACAGGTGCAGGGAGTAATGTGAGTACGCCAACTCAATAGTAATGAAAATAAATCAATTCTAAGTAGCAAGGAAACACATAAAATCAATGCCATCAAGTCACAATATACACATCCTTACTTTCCAATAGTATAACATAGATATACAAAATCATCATGCCTTAAAATCAACTTCAGAAAAAGTCCTTTAAAGAATGCACATTTTTAACAACTTTAAAATAATGGATTTGTTATGCATATGAATGTAGTAAAATCATAAGTAGCCCCTTGGGCAAAAACATATATCATAATCAGCCCCTCGGGCATGACTCACAATCACTCAGCACCTCACAATCACTCAGCACCTCACAGTCACTCATGCCTCCCAATCACTCGTCACTCGACACTCGGTGCGCTTACTTGGGGTGTGTACAGACTCCGGAGAGGCTCCTTCAGCCCAAGCGCTAATATCACTCAGCACCTCACCATCACTCTTGGCCCTCGGCCACCCTCGGTAGAACCACTTAAAGGCCCCTCGGGCGAATCAGTAAAACAGGGTACTCAACCCAAAACATCATTTTAATGCTTATGTAGTGTAAATCAGACTGAGTTTCGAAAAACAGTATGCACACTGATGCCGAGTGAAATAGTCAACAAATAGTGAGGAAAACAGCAGTAAAATCCCTCAAGGAGTCTAAACAGATCAGCACGAAGCCCCAAACATGGCTTATAGCCCAAATATTTCACAAATCTTTAGAATATAATTCAACACAAGGTTTTGAGTAAAACAAATATGCAACTCATTAGTTGCCGCAGAGAGGACCTAGTCCAGGCCAAAAATCAGTACGCGCCACATACTCGTCATCCGACATGTGTGCCATTCTAAAATCAGTGAGAAAATATGTAGTCCAGGGTTCAATACCCTCAGGACAAGATTTATAACCATTACTTACCTTTACGGGGCCGCGACACTAGTCCACAATGCTCTTGCCCCTCGAATTGGCTCCCGATTGCACCGAATCTAGCCAAAACCAGTTTAACATCATCAATATATAACCAAGCAACGCAACCCATTCGAAAACTATCAAATTACACAAAAATCTCGAAATTCGGCCAAAACCTCGTCTTCCAATAATTCTACTCATACAAAAATCATCACAATTGCCTACCCAAAACCTCAAAAGAACATCCAATTCTCCACCCTCTTCTTCCCAACCTTTTCCTACTCAAATCCTTAAATTTTCAAGCCTAATCCGAACAAAATAGCATAGGAACGATGTTAGCAACCAAAGAACTTACCTTTACTGAAGAATCTTGAGTTTTCTTCTCCAAATCGCTTTCTATGTCCAAAAATTCCGCCAACCATCCGAAATCAATCCCGAGCCCCTCGGGGCCCCAACCAAACATACCAACACACCCCCTATCATTATTCCAACTTAGTGGAGACTTCGAAACACCAAAAACAACCCGAAAACACCAAATTTACATCAAATTCAAGCCTGTGAACTTCGAAACTTCAAAATTTCGCCAACTACGCCGAAGCCAACCAAAACACCTCCGATTGACCTGAAATTTAGTAGACATCCAAAATGACATTACGAACCTGTTCCAACTTCCGTAATTCCGTTCCGACCTTGATAAACTATTTTCCATTGCCGACCAAAAATCGCCAAAAACTAATTTTCGCCAATTCAAGCCTAATTCTACACCGGACATCACAAAAAATATTCTGAACACACTCCTAAGTCCAAAATCACCTAATGAAGCTATCTGAGCCATAAAATCCGCATTCTGAGGTCGTTTATCAATAAGTAAATTTTCAGTTGACGTTCTCAACTATTAGGCTACTTTAAAAGGCTAAATGCCTAAATTCTCACCATAACCACTCCGGACCCAAACCAACTAACCCAACACAACAAAAACAGGCTAGAAATATATAACAAATGCAAAAATAGGGGAAACGGGGTAAATCTCACGGAACGACCGACTGGGTCGTTATATCCTCCCCCTCTTAAATAAAAGTTCGTCCTCGAACGGGTCTAGAAAACATACCTGAAGTCTCAAATAAGTGAGGATATTTGTCCCGCATCTCCCGCTCGATCTCCCAGGTGGCATCCTCCACCGGCTGCCTTCTCCACCGAACATTCACTGAAACTATATTGTTGGACCTCAGCTTCCTGACCTGTGGACCCAAAATAGCCACTGGCTATACCTCATATGACATATCACCCTCGAGTTGAACCGTGCTGAAGTCAAAAACATGGGAAGGGTCACCAAAATACTTCCGGAGCATCGAATATGGAATACTGGATGAATACTCGATAAAATGGGAGGCATAGCAAGCCTATAAGCCACCTCCCCAATCCTCTGAAGCACCTCAAATGGACCAATGAACCTGGGACTCAGCTTCCCACTCTTCCCGAATCTCACAACACCCTTCATGGGTGACACCTTTAGCAACACCTTATCCCCAACCATGAAAGACACATCTCGGACCTTCCGGTCCGTATAACTCTTCTGCCTAGATTGTGCCGTGCGAAGCCGCTCCTGAATAAACTTTGCCTTACTCAAAGCATCCTGAACCAAGTCTGTGCCCAACAGCCTAGCCTCGCCCGTCTCAAATCAACCAATCGGAGATCTGCATTTCCTACCATCTAAAGCCTCATACGGAGCTATTTGGATACTCGACTGATAGCTGTTATTATATGCAAACTCCGCTAGTGGCAGAAATTGATCCCATGAACCACCAAAGTCAATCACACAAGCCCGCAACATATCCTCCCAAATCTGAATGGTGCGCTCCAACTGCCCGTCGCTCTGAGGATGAAACGTTGTGCTCAACTCAATCTGAGTACCCAACTCTCTCTGCACGGCTCTCCAAAACTGAGATGTGAACTGAGTGCCTCTGTCGAAAATGATAGAAACTGGACCCCATGCAATCTGACAATCTCCCTGATATAAATCTCAGCTAACCTCTCTGAAGAATAAGTAGTACCAACACGAATGAAGTGCGCTGACTTGGTCAGTCGGTCCACAATAACCCATATAGCATCAAATCTCCTCGAAGTCTGTGGGAGTCCAACTACGAAGTCTATGGTGATC
Organism: Nicotiana knightiana; assembly: GCA_005239525.1. NCBI lineage: Eukaryota > Viridiplantae > Streptophyta > Magnoliopsida > Solanales > Solanaceae > Nicotiana > Nicotiana knightiana. The sequence continues at coordinate 17,639 of ML427584.1, forward strand.
CGCTCCCACTTCCACTCCGGAATATCAAACCTCTGAAGCAATCCACCTGTTCTCTGGTGCTCGTACTTGACCTGCGGACAGTTGAGAAACCGAGCCACAAAATCCGCAATATCCTTCTTCATTATCCTCCACCAATAATGTTGCCTCAAATCCTGATACATCTTCACGACACCCGGATGGATGGAATACCTTGATCTATGAGCCTCTGCTAGAATAAAATCTCGAAGCCCATCTACATTGGGAACGCAAATCCGGCCCTGCATCCTCATGACCCCATCATCACCAATAACCATATCCCTAGAATCACCGCGAGGACCCTGTCCTGAAGAACAAGCAAATATGTATCATCATACTGGCGTGCTCTAATCTGATCGTAAAAAGAAGACCTGGAGGCTACAATATCCAACACCCGCGGGGGCTCTGATAGATCCAATCTCACCAAAAGACCTTCTAATCCTGAATATCAAGGGCTAATGGCCGCTCTTCTACTAGAAGGTAGGCTAGACTCCCCAAACTCTCTACTCTGTCACTCAAGGCATCGGCCACTACATTGGCCTTCCCCGAGTGATATAAGATAGTGAGGTCATAATCCTTAAGAATCTCTAACCATCTCCTCTGACACAAATTCAAGTCCTTCTACCTCAGCATATACTGCAAACTATGATGATCAGTGAAAATCTCACACTGCACTCCATACAAATAATGCCGCCAAATCTTCAAGGCATGAACAATGGCAGCTAACTCAAGATCATGCACTGTATAATTCTTCTCGTGCACTTTCAACTGTCTGGTGCGTAGGCAATAACCCTACCGCCCTGCATCAATACCGCTCCCAGCATCACAATAAATTGTGTAAGAACCCGAACCCGCAGATAAGACTAGTACTGAAGTTGTACTCGATGCTGACTTGAGCTTCTGAAAGCTCTCCTCACACTCATCAGACCATCTGAATAGAGTACCCTTCTGGATCAATCTGGTCAAAGGCAAAGTAATAGAAGAAAATCCCTCCACAAAGCGACGGTAATAACTTGCCAAACCAAGGAAACTCCTAATCTATGTAGTTGATGACGGTCTGGGCCAACTCTGCACCGCCTGTATCTTCTTTGGATCAACCTGAATCCCCTCACTAGACACCACGTGCCCCAAGAAAGCTACCGAACCAAGCCAAAACGCACACTTGGAGAATTTTGCATAAAGCTTCTCCTCCCTCAACCTCTGTAACACAACTCTCAAATGCTGAGCATGCTCTTCCTGGCTACGAGAATAAACCAGGATGTCATCAATGAACACAATGACGAAAGAATCAAGATAAGGCTGAAACACGTTGTTCATCAATTGCATGAATGCAGCTGGGGCATTGGTCAGCCCAAACGACATAACAAAGAAATCATAATGACCATATCTAGTCCTGAAAGAAATCTTTGGAATATCAGAATCCCAAATCCTCAACTGATGATACCCAGATCTCAAATCAATCTTGGAAAACACTCTAGCTCCCTGAAGCTGGTCAAAAAAATCATCGATGCGGGGCAAGGGATACGGTTCTTCACCGTAACCCTATTCAATTGATGGTAGTCAATACACATATGCATGGACCAATCATTCTTCTTTACGAACAACACCGGTGCACCCCAAGGTGACACACTAGGCCGAATGAACCCCTTATCAGAGTTCCTGACGGTGCTCCTTCAATTCTTTTAGCACCGCTGGTGCCATACGATATGGTGGAATAGAAATATGCTGAGTGCCTGGTACCAAGTCAATACCAAAATCAATATCCCTGTCAGGTGGCATGCCTGGCAGGTCTGCAGGAAACACATTCGAAAATTCACGAACCACAGGAACAGAATCAATAGCGGGAGTCTCACCACGGACATCCCTCACAAAGGCCAAATAAGTCAGTTGTCCAACAACTTTCTTCCTCCGACTTATTTATCCACTTCTGCATCTGCCGTATTCGGGAAAGCTTTCTTCGTGGCGGTCCATTTAGCAACGCCTGCAGCCTGGTGAGGGCTGGCTGTCTGAGGACAGGTTAAACAAGGGCCTGTTGGGCTTGCTTCTCATGAGATTGGGTGAGGGAATCAGAAAGGGTCTGAAAAACCAGGCGGGCGGGCTTTTGGGCACACGAAAAAGTGGAAGTTGGTGGAGGGTGCTTCTCAGCTAGAGTTGGGAGTGGGGTCGCTATAGTGGCTAGGGTGAGTCTTCCTACACGGCTGGACGCCTGGTTCTAGGCAAATCTAATACCCTTTCTCAACCATGCGCTGAGCCTTCAGGTAAGAAATCACCTTGCTAGGCATATACTCGGAAGAACCTCTCCACTCAACCCTCGAACACCCCGGCATAGCTAAGGTCACGGTCTTAGCGTGACAATCAAGAACAACATGACACGGAGATAACCAATCCATGCCCAATATCCCATCAAAATCGACCATGCTGAGTAACAGTAGGTCCACTCGGGTCTCCAGACCCCCAATAGATATCATGCATGACCGATATACACGGTCCACAATAACAGTATCGCCCACCGGAGTCTACAGGTGAATAGAGGTGACTAGAGACTCACGGGACCTATCCAGAAAACTAGAAAAATATGAAGAAACATAGGAATATATGGAACCAGGATCAAATAAAGCCAAGGCGTCACGGCAAAATACTGAAACAATACCTGGGATCACAGGATATGAGGCCATAGCATCCGGCCTGGCTGGAAATCCATACATACGAGCGTGACCTCCCCCTGCTCGACCTCCCCCTCAAGGGAGGCCTCTGGCTGACCGACCACCACCCCTCGCTGCCTGGGCGGGTGGTGAAGTGACTGGAGCTGAAGTCGAGGGTCGGCCCCTCTTGCTGAGAAGATCTACCGAAACGGTGGGGATACTGCCTCCACCCGTGACCGAACTCTCCACACTCAAAACAACTCCCTAGAGCTGGAGGCGGGGACTGATAGAAACCCCTAGCACCCGTACGACCACTGGAAGACTCCTGCATAGAAGAACCGTGAACTGGAGGTGCTCGAGCTGCACTCTGAGCTGGGAGGGCGCCAAATGAAGTACAGCCTGACTGAGAACCACGGGGACCCTGCCCCGAGGAGGCACCACCATATGATGGACGGCCTGACTGAGGAGGCCTGAATGAATGGCCCCTACCCTGCTAAAACTGTTCCCTGAAGGGAGCAACACTGGAACTGCCCGAACCACGTGGTCTCTTAGCTTCCCTCTCCTCCCGCTCCTGGCGATGAACAGACTCAATATCTTGAGCTATATCAACACCCTGCTCAAATGAAGCACCTGATACTCTCTCCCAATTCATAAATAACCGAAGCTGATAAGAAAGACCATCTACAAACCTCTTCACCCTATCCCTATCAGTAGGGATAATCTCAGAAGCATGCATAGACAACTCAGAGAACCTCATCTCGTACTGAGTAACTTATAACTCTCCCTGGCGCAGCTGGTCAAACTGCATGCGTTGCTCCTCTCCGTGGGACTGAGGTACATATTTCTCCAAAAAGATCATGGAGAACTGCTGCCAGGTAAGAGGTGCTGGACCAACCGGTCTACGCCTCTCGAATGACTCCCACCAGGTAAAGGCAGCACCAGCAAACTGAAATGTAACAAATGAGACCCCACTGATCTCCAAAATACCTGCAGTACATAGTATCCTCTGGAACCTATCTAGAAATCCCTGGGCATCCTCACCCTATGTACCGTTGAAAGTAGGAGGCTGAAGTCTACTGAATCTCTCCAACCTGCGTTGCTCGTCCTCAGGCATAGCGGGGACCACATAATCCTAGATCTAAGAAACTCGCCGAGCTGGGGCTACTCCCAATGCCTAAATACCCTGTGCAGCCTGCTCAAGTACCCGGGCAGCTGGAGCCTGATTGCCTCCCCCGGCCTGAGCTGTGGCGGCAGTAGAAGATATAGTGACTGCTTGAGCTTAACCGGTGCATACTGTCAATATCTGAGACAGTGTCTCCTGAAGACCCGGAATAACCATAGGTAGTGCTGGTGCCTGAGCCTGTCCCGCTGGGACACCATCGTCGGGAACCTGATCATGATCGGTAGGGGGATCCTGAGGCACTGCCCCGGCTGCTATGCGGGCTGGCCCCTACCTCTACCGCGGCCTCGACCTCTCGCTGGTCTAGCCGGTGACTGGTCACTCTAATCGGTATGGCGTGTCATCACTATCTGTGAGAGAATGAAACAATGTAAGTTCAAATTTCAAGGATCAATAGTTCAGCACGAAAGAGTTCAAGAAAGATAGAAATGTTTCCTAAAATTTCGGCAGCCTATCGAAGATAAGTACAGACGTCTCCGTACCGATCCGCAAGACTCTACTAAACCTGCTCTTGACCGTTGAGTCCTTTAGTAACCTAAGGCTCTGATACCACACTGTCACGACCCCAAATCCTAACCGGCCATGATGGCGCCTATCGTGGAACTAGGTTAGCCGACTACCGCATGTTCTTAATTTCTTTTTAAAATTCCATTCAATTTTTAAGCATTTCATAAAAATATACAGAAAATTACTTAATATAATAGGCCAATATTATACAATATAGTCATCCCCAAAACCCGGAGCAAACATGTCATGAGCAACTAGAGAAATAAGTCAAAATAAACTATTATAATACAAAACCTTCGAATCAAAAGCTGAATACATCAAGAAGGGGAAACAGAGATGCTGCGAACACTGAACAGCTACCTCTATAGCCCGCAATCGAGCTCCGGTGCGGAATAAAGACTTATGCTCCTGAATCTGCACACAGAGGTGCAGGGAGTAATCTGAGTACGCCAACTCAGTAGTAATGAAAATAAATCAAGTCTAAGTAGCAAGGAAACACATAAAATCAATGCCATCAAGTCACAATATACACAGCCTTACTTTCCAATAGTATAACATAGATATATGAAATCGTCATGCCTTAAAATCAATTTCAGAAAAAGTCCTTTAAAGCATGCACATTTTTAACAACTTTAAAACAAAGGATTTGGTATGCAAATGAATGTAGTAAAATCATAAGTAGCCCCTCGGGCAAAAACATGTATCATAATCAGCCCCTTGGGCATGCCTCACAATCACTCAGCACCTCACAATCACTCAGCACCTCACGGTCACTCATGCCTCCCAATCACTCGGCACTCGGTGCGCTCATTGGTGGTGTATACAGACTCCGGAGGGTATCCTTCAGCCCAAGCGCTAATATCACTCAGCACCTCACCATCACTCTTGGCCCTCGGCCACACTCGGTAGTGTCACAACTCTTTTTTCCTACTACCCCGATAAATGAAGGGTAATAAGGGAGTTTTTCCAATTAAAGTGACATTATTCAGATTTGGGATTTATTTTAGTTTTCAGAGTCGCTACCCGGATTTTTGACGATGCTCTTGGACACCGTGTTATTTTAAAATCCCAAACCGAGGAAATTCGAGTAAGGAATTCTGTTAACCCGGGAGAAGGTGTTAGGCATTCCCGAGTTCTGAGGTTCTAGCACGGTCGCTTAACTATTAATATTTTGCCTAAATTATCTTATTATTTACATATTTTAAACCTATTGTGCATTTTAGCCTTTTGCACTTTTTAGCCGCTTTTATGGATCTATCTTGAAATATAAGTCACAATGGTGTGCTCTTATTTTTTTTTGGACACATTATAAATACGCCACATGAAATGCACCCGCAATTAAGAAGTGTGATTTTTATTATAGTTTGAAGTTGAAGACGGGGACATGAGTTGTCGCACCCGAATGTAGATTACGTGGTCAAGACTATGGTCATGACGATTTTATAGTGCCTATTTGAGGTGATATTCGTTTATTTTTTATGCTTTCCATTTGAGGGAGCATTCTTAGCTTTAAAATCAATTAGGACGTTTATGGATTTATCTTGGACAAATTACGATGGCATACACTTGTTGTTTTGGACACATTGCAACCACGTCACATGAAATGCACCCGTGATTGTTATGTGCGTTTTTATTTAGTTGTTTGGAGTTGAGGGTCAGGGGCATGAGTTGCCACACACCAATGTGGATTAGGGTAATTTTGAGGTAGTGATCGATTTTTCGTCTAATTTCAAACTAAAGGTATTCATTCTACCTAAAAGATTTCCAAAAATAATGTCCAATAACCTGAAGATAACATGTTTCAGGCTATGGCCATATCTTAGACCCAAATTATTTCAACTCTTTTGGCCAATCCTAATTGCGTCTAAATAACAAGAGGGGATATGTATAATTTGAACTTACATCACTAGGGATAAGCATAATAGGAACGTTTTCACAAAATATAATCGGAATATATGTCTTAGTGTTATTTTCAGTCATCATTTTTGAAGAAAAAACGAATTACACTCATATACATTGAAAGATTTGCCAAATTGTGTACAAGTAAATCCCCAGATTTTCAAGGATGCAGATTGTCAAAAGTGAATACTTGGTGTTTGAATTTTGTAGTCTAGACCTATTCTATAGTTTCTTTTATGTCATTGGAATTGAAATTCTTTTGTGAAAGAATACGTTACATATGTTGACTTCAGAAAAGTTCACTAGGTGCGAATTGAATTAGGCCTGATTAACTCTACCTTACATTTATAGTAACTCTAATCGTGATAGCCATTTTTTTTTCAAATCAGCGTGTTTATAAAAGTCTTATACATGTCAGTTGAGATATACACTCAACTTCCTACTGTTGTTACGCCATTTTAGAAAATACAGGGATTTGATTATAAATCCACAAATAAAATAGCCTACTCTTCAGAAAAAAAAAAGAAATGAATAGTAAAACAGAATTTAAATATATACAGTCCAGTCTTTAATTACAATAATTCCGAAAAATGAATATAAACTACTGCCATCTAAATACATCTTTCAAAAAAAAAGAATGGAAAGACTAAAAAGAAATTTAGGCAAATTTGCCTAACTTGAATTCCTTTAAGGCCATACACTTGTGCCTTCCCTTGGAATCTGTAAACAACCCAATTGATTGAGTGTTATGCAATTATCCAAAACCAAACTGACCATGGAAGGGTCAATTTTAATTCCTATAATGCTTGTGTTCAAACCATATTTTCTGGCAGAATTATTTATGCACTTTCTCAGGGAGAATGTGATCATAAAAAGGATCAATTCACCTCTGGATTTGTCACTTTTATACTTGGGAACTTTAGTCCGTATTACTTCCTTAACTTGATCATTTAGGCATTTTGTGAGAATAAATCTGATCATATTGAGGGATTCATATCTTTTTCTCTAAGGGGGCCTTTTAATTACCCACTCCATATCCGTAAGGGTGATTTCTAGCACCCTAGGATACTGTTTATGCACTACAAGGGGGTGAATTTGACTATTTAAAAGTCAGATTCATCTACCCTGGTGCTAATACTAACGTAATTCTAAACTGTATAGAAACTTTCTTAGTTAAATATTTTAGAGGATGAATCTAACCATTTAAAGGTTCAGATTCCTCACTCTAATGCTTTTCTTAATTACATATTACATACCCTTTAAAAGGGTAAACTTCAGCCAACCATACTAATGTTTGTGCACTACTAAGGGGTGAATTTGACTATTAAGAAGTCATATTCATCTACCCTAATGCCAATATCCTAAACCATCTAGAGATTTGCTTGTTGAATCTCTTTATTGACCAAAGAGACCCAATTGAAAGCATGTTTTCTGCACACTTATAGAGAGAACCTGACCAAAGAAGAGGTCAGGTTCAACAACCAAGTGCAGATTATTCCACTAATGGACTGACATAAGACTGATATCCCATGATACTCATTACATTTTTTAACCAACTTAAAATCAAAACAGAATAATCTTAAGGATTTAGATATTACAACATATATTCAGATTCCTTAACATCTTATCACCTAAATATTACTTCAAATTCATAGACCAAGAAAAAAGAAGAAGATTCAGCCTTGACATAATCTCAAAAAAAAAAGAAANGAGAAGAGACAGGTTCAGCAACAATGTAAGCAGCATAAACCAGAAACCCAGCAACAACCCAAACCAGAGGAATTTCAAAAGAATCAGAAGCAAAACAAAGAAGAGCACCAACTGAGAAGACCCACAGAAAAACTTCAAGAGTTCTTGAGAAAACAGATTTCTTCCTACTGATTTGTTTTGGACCTTTTGAATAAAGAACTGTTCTGATTTTGTTTCCAGTGTTCAGTAAAAAAAACAGTTTTAGAGTGTAGAGTGAATTTTCAGACTGTCCAACAATCCAAAAAGAAAATCCTTCCTAGTCTAAAGGGAAGGGGTCTATTTATAGACTATTTGGGAATGAGGTATCCTATGGTATATTCCCATTTCAAAAGCTGAAATAGTACATAGGGCAGCTGTCACCCTTATCCTTTGGGACAGCTGCCCCCTATTCTAGAACTATCTTACCTATTAAAAGACTCTCTTACCCTTAAAAATCTGATTTCCTTAATATATGATTCCTCATGTACCCCTTTGAAGCCCATATATTTACCATTAGGTAATCAGGGTTACTTAGTTGGGTTACTTATTTAACTATGGTTAACTGACACTAGTTATGCCCTTTAGGTGACAACTAGTTGTTCTTAACTAAGGTTGAGTTAATTAATTAAAGGCTAATTGATTAAATTCCTAGAGTTAGTTTCATACTGCTTATTATGTTTAAACAATTTAATTAAACTCAATGGAGATTAGTCAACTAAGTTCTCTTAACTTAGGTTAAATGAATCTGTTTTAGTCCATTAACCTCGAACTAATTGTCTTCAACAGATTTTATTTTTAGTTAAATACTTAAGAAGCTACCTAAGTTAATTTCTAGATTGAAGAAGTTGGAATCATTTAAATGTGAGACCAAGTGAATCAATTATTCTGAAGCTTAGTTAAAATCAAATGCCCAATTGAACGTAACTAGTTGTCTTAGATCAATTAAGTTGTTAGACCTAACTAATTAGGGTGCTTAATCCCTATTGATTTAAAACTGGTTTAAGAAGTTGATTAGGTGTTGGCTAACTATTAAGCCTTGGTTAAATGATTTGTTCTAGTTAATTAGTCCTAAACTAATTACCTTAGGCAGATCTAAGGACTTAATTCGTTGTTTAAGAGACTTCTGACTAGGTTAATCTATTATACAAATGATCATGGGGGAAGTTTATTGTTAACTAAGTTAGTTTTGATATGTCTAGGTTAAACCCTGACCAAACACTGTTTTAGAACAGAGTTTTTAGCCTAATTGGTTGATTAGTTTCAGGTTAGTTAATTACTTTAGATTAATTAGGTTAATTTCTTAAACTTACTTTCCAATTATACCATTAGTTATCTTAGGTTCAAGGGTATACCTAATCGACTAGTTAATATTTAACTAACCAGACTACTAAATCGAAGGTGAGTTGAGGTGAAATCCATTCAACAATAGACTCAAAATCAGAAAACAGGTCAGGGGTTGAAAATCTAAGCATGATGTACAAAGAAAAACTAAACATGGTCAAATAACTGATGCAAGCGCATGAAGCACACTTAAAACTCATGAATCGTCAAAACTTGAACTATATCATTCCAATATCCAAGCAAGGTTAAATTAATCTAAGCATGCATGTGTGAACCGAGTCAAAACTAAGAACACATAAAAAATATATATATTTTGTTGGGGCTTAGCACTAATCCAGCATGCACAAGTGAAAGAAAAACAATCAAAACAGTGACACAGTCAGAAGTATGCAGTGACACAAAGAAGAAAGCAAGCTGATTAAGCTATGCTTATTCATGATTTTTTTTTAAATGAAAACACATTGAAAGGAGGGGGGGTACCCGTAGAAGAAAGGTTTGGCCGGCAAATGAATTAGCCGGACCTTGGCCGGCCTATGGAGACCTTAAAAAGTGACCCCTACTCACATGAATCGACGGTTCTCGTCGAGAACCATCGACTCATGTGAGTTCGACCCACAGAGCCGCTTGAGGGCATGTTCTAGGGTTTTTCCACTTCCAGATCTGAGATTTAAGAATCTTGAATAAGTTTTTGGTGAAATAGATGATAGGATATGGTTGAGAAGGGGGAAGAGATGGCTTGGTGAAGGTTTGGGGTCGATTGGTGGAGGTATGGTGGCCAGAAGTCGGTGGGATCTCAGGGGCGGCTAGGGTTTGAGGTTGGGGCTTGAGAGAGATGAAGGAGATAGGGCGGATAGGGTTTGAGGTCGGGGGTTGGTTTCTGATCGAAATTGGGGGTATGGGGTGGGGTTTGGACATTTAAATACGGAAAGGATGGCCAGTTCCGGACCGTTGCATCATAGGCAAATCAATGGTTAGGATTGAACAGGGCCTAAAACGGCGTCGTTTTGGTTAAGCTGGGGCAGGCCGGGTGTGAGGGGTTTGGGCTGGGCTAGGGTTTAGGTTAGAAATGGGGTTGGGCCTGGGACTTTCTTTGCCCAGGTCCGATTTTATTTTTTTTCTTAGCTAATTAGCTTAATTAATCGAATTAAATTAAACTCTAATTTAATCCAAAAAATGTAGCAATTAATTTTAAACCTTATTCTTCATATATTTACATGTTAAGAATAAAACAACCAATTATATATTCTTAATTAAATCTATGATATTTTATCAAATAAAATGATTAACTTTTATAGTAATTAGTTATCAAAAACTACATTACGTTAAATACTCGTCATTTGTCGATTATATAATTAATTATAACTAATAACTTCATAATGCAAAACTTTCAATGATTTTGAAAGATGAATTATGGATATGCAAACATAGCAAATAATTCACAATTAATTACTGAAACATCAACCAATATTCATAAAATCAATTGATTTATTGGGATTTTTATAGGATGATACGGCGAGTAAAAATCACATTCTCACAGCTGCCCCTCTTTGCTCGGAAACACGAAGAGTTTTCGGGCAAAGACAAAATGAGCGGCAATGAACGACTTTCACCCATTCATATGTTCCATTGTGAAGCGTTTTTCAAAAAGCTTGACCGAACCTTGATTCAAAGGTTGCCTACATATCCTTGGTTATAAAGGATTCAGGTCAGTGTAGTTCTGGAAGTTTTGGTAGTTGGGACTACCAGAAAGCTGTGATTTCAACGTTGTTGCTGCTGCTTACTGCTTGTTGAGCTCCTTATTACACCAAAATCAAAATGAAAAAGACTAAACTAAACTATCAACTACGAGTTACAAGATCCTTATATATAAGTCTTCTGCAGCTTGATTTTGAGTCTTGGTTGTTTCTTCACGCAGACTCTGATCTGAATCTTGATGCTTGATAGTCATAGGTGCTGGTTCAATCTTTTTCTACTTTTCAGGTCAAGACGGGACACGCAACGCTTATGACTTCAATCTTGTCATGAGCGGCCCACATCTTTTTTCGTTTCTGTACTTTGGGGTCAAACTCTTTTCTTTTCTTCTTTCCTCTTATTCTGAATTGAGAAGTCTTCTTTTGGCCATCTCAAATTCATTGTAATCTGCGCAAAATCAAAGCAAACGAACGAAATTTTCTGCCCCAGTTTCCACTAGGAAAATTCCGTGAGTTATTACAATAAAATCTATGATACTTTATTATTGAAAGCAATGAAAAGCCAGGAAGGGCGCACCCGGAGTTATTGTGGATACCCTATGCCTCAAGGTAAAATCAAATAGGGAGTGGAGACCCTATGTTGGAAAGAAAATTGACAAGTTATGTTGTCGTCAAGAAAAGATCACCAGGTTCTACCGGTGCCTGGGGAAGGATCAACGGGTTATGCCGTTGTCAAGAAAGAGATCACCAAGTTATGCCGGTGTCTGGAAAGGTCAATAGGTTATGCTGTCGCCTGAGAAAGAGATCACTGGGTTATGCCAGTGTCTGGAAGATGATCAACAGGTTATGCTGTTGTCAGGAGGATCACCGGGTTATGCCGGTGTCACGGGAGGTCAAGAGGTTATGTCGTTGCCTAAAAAATAGATCGCTGGGTTATGACAGTGTCTGGAAGTGATCAACAGGTTATGCTGTTGTCAGAAGGATCACCGGGTTATGCCGGTGTCCGGGAGGTCAACAGGTTATGCTGTTGCCTGAAAAAAAAGAGATCACTGGGTTATGCCAGTGTCTGAAGTGATCAACAGGTGATGCTGTTGTCAGAAGGATCACCGGGTTATGCTGGCGTCCGGGGAGGTCAACAGGTTATGCTGTTGCCTGAAAAAAAAGAGATCACTGGGTTATGCCAGTGTCTGAAGATGATCAACAGGTTATGTTGTTGTCAGAAGGATCACCGGGTTATGCCGGTGTCCGGGGAGGTTAACAAGTTATGCTGTTGCCTGAGAAAGAGATCACTGGGTTATGCCAGTGTCTGGAGGTAATCAACAGGTTATGCTGTTGTCAGAAGGATCACCGGGTTATGCCGGTGTCCGGGGAGGTCAACAGGTTATGTTGTTGCCTGAGAAAGAGATCACTCGGTTATACCAGTGTCTGGAAGTGATCAACAGGTTATGCTATTGTCAGAAGGATCACCGGGTTATGCCGGTGTCCGGGGAGGTCAACAGGTTATGTTGTTGCCTGAGAAAGAGATCACTCGGTTATACCAGTGTCTGGAAGTGATCAACAGGTTATGCTATTGTCAGAAGGATCACCGGGTTATGCCGGTGTCCGGGAAGTCAACAGGTTATGTTGTTGCCTAAAAAAAAAGAGATCACTGGGTTATGCCAGTGTTTGAAGATGATCAACAGGTTATGTTGTTGTCAGAAGGATCACCGTGATATGCCGAGGTCCGCGGAGGTCAACAGGTTATGCTGTTGCATGATAAAGAGATCACTGGGTTATGCCAGTGTCTGGAGGTGATCAACAGGTTATGCTGTTGTCAGAAGGATCACCGGGTTATGTCGGTGTCTGGGAGGTCAACAGGTTATGCTGTTGCCTGAAAAAGAGATCATTGGGTTATGCCAGCTTCTGGAAGTGATCAACAGGTTATGCTGTTGTCAAAAGGATCACCGGGTTATGCCGGTGTCCGGGGAGGTCAACAGGTTATGTTGTTGCCTGAAAAAAAAGAGATCGCTGGGTTATGCCAGTGTCTGAAGTGATAAATAGGTTATGTTGTTGTCAGAAGGATCACCGGGTTATGCCGGTGTCCGGGGAGGTCAACAGGTTATGTTGTTGCCTGAAAAAGAGATCACTGGGTTATGCCAGTGTCTGAAGTGATCAACAGGTTATGCTGTTGTCAAAAGGATCACCGGGTTATGCCGGTGTCAGGGGCGGTCAACAGGTTATGCCGTTCCCTGAAAAAGAGATCACTGGGTTATGCCAACGTCTGGAAGTGATCAACGGGTTATGTTGTTGTCAAAAGGATTACCGGGTTATGCCGGTGCCCGGGAGGTCAACAGGTTATGTTGTTGCCTGAAAAAGAGATCACTGGGTTATGCCAGTGTCCGGAAGTGATCAACAGGTTATGCTGTTGTTAGAACGATCACCGGGTTATGTCGGCGTCCGGGAGGTCAACAGGTTATGATGTTTCCTGAAAAAGAGATCACTGGGTTATGCCAGTGTCGGAAGTGATCAACAGGTTATGCTGTTGTCAGAAGGATCACTGGGTTATGCCGGTGTCCGGGGAGGTCAACAGGTTATGCTATTGCCTGAAAAAGAGAGATCACCATGTTATGCTGGTGTCTGCTTTGGTGCGGGACCCTATGTTGGCATCAACTGAGGACTGGGATATCCTTGGTTGGAAAATGTTTGGCCAAGAGTTGAAGATCCTATGCTACTTTTAGGGTAGCATCACATTCAACTTCATTTCTTCTTTCTTCTTTCTTTTTTTTTCGTTTTTTTATATTTTTATATACGCGGGAAAAAATCTTTGGAGGAAACTTCCCTTTCTTTGAAGTCAATGCGGCAGAGTTCCTTCTAGCTCTTGCGCGATTCCTTTTTATTGCATCTGCCTTTTGCACAGTTGTTTTTGCACCTATTTCCTATTTCAAGCAAGGAACAATTTGTTAGTTTGAGATGGTGGTCGGTTTTGCGGCCTTGATTTTCAGCTGCTTGGTCTCAGTTCTTTTGATGAAGATTTCAACCACTTGCTTGCTTGTTCGCTTGCTGGGGATTGGGTTTCCTCCCTAATCCCGGGGCCTTGGCTTTCCAGATTTCACCATGGCGATCGGTCACGTGGGACCCAACATTTTTTTTTGCCTTTGTAGGCTATACACTTGCTTTTTCTTTTGGATTTTCGGAGTATTGGGGAGGAGTTTTGGCCCCTCAAATTCTGCTGCGACGGCTAGTCGTGTGGGATTTAACTTTTCCACCTTTATTTATCCTTTATTGGCTTTTCATTCCTGATTTCTCTTCAAAATGTAACTTTAGGTTATTTGGAATACTTCGGATTTTCAAACCGTGCCAAGATGGTTAGCCACACGGGGCTCAACATTTCAACTGCGATCGCTTATATAGGCACTTCAATTCGATTTCCTCCTTTTACGGCTTTGAGCTTGAAGTATCGACCGCTTCGGCCAGTTGGGATCGACTCGATGCTCCTGAAAAAGCTGGGTGCCTTCTGCATATCAGCCCGTGTCAAACGAAAGCCCTTGTAAATAAATCTTGCCATCTTTTCTTTGCCTTAGTTTCGGGACAGAGTTAGACCGAAAGGGATTCGAAAGAAAAATAAATGACAGAATGGACAACGAATTCAAACAAAAGGGGTCCCTTTTGGGGCAAGGAAAGAAGGACTTATCTGGAGTGCATGCGGACTTTAATGAACATGACATTCCCTTTGGACTGGATGCCTGATCCGTGTAAACCGTTCGACTCTAAGAAATTCATCACAACTTATCACCTCGAGATCTAGAAACCTTGCCCCGTACTGTATCTATATCAGTGATTCATTATTCTTTTCGATTAGTGGCGCCCTTTGCGAGTTTTAACCAACTAACCTCTCTCATTTCTCTTCTTACCGTCGCCTTGTAGTGCTCTTTGCGAGTTTTCACTAACAAGACTCTCATTTTCAATTTCTTTACTCGACGTCGCCTTACAGTGCCCGTGTGGGTTTTCACCAATAAGACTCTCTCATTTTCAATTTCTCTAATCACCGTCGCCTTATAATGCCCGTGTGGGTTTTCACCGATAAGACTCTCTCATTTTAATTTCTCGCATTGTTTGTATCTGCTCCAAACAACTGTGTTTTCTAATTTTTGACATCTATGCCGATTGATCGGAAGGACTTGAACAGGGTTTTTGGTGAAAAGAGTTTGGATTGAGCTACAGCTTTGGAACCGTTCGTGTGTTAACAATGTTGATCATAGCATTTGCCCCAGCTTAAACTCTTGGGGAAATGTGAAATTTTTATTTTGGTGTGACTGAACCCCGGGGAGAGGTTGCCTACGTATCCTTTCGGAATCAAGTCGAACGTAGTTCAGGATAAAATCTTGTTTTTGTTTTGGTTTGGTGTGTCTTTTTTCTTTTCACTAATACTTTCGGGTTCCAAAGAGGGTAATAAAAAAAAAGAGTAACCGGCTCAAAGGGTTTGCAAAATAGGTAACAGTGTTTGGGTAGCGAAAATGAAAGCCTTCGTCATCCCGACCGAAGAACACCTGCCGATGTATATAGGGGATCAAACGTAGTACCTTTTGACGGCATCTGCATTGACAGCCGTTTTGGGGTCGTTTCCTTCGATGTCCCCTAGGTATAATGCTCCTTTTTGTAGAAATTTCCTTATGATGTATGGACCTTTCCAATTTGGGGCGAATTTTCCTTTTTCTTCTTCGTGGTGCGGGAGGATACGTCTTAAAATGAGTTGCCCTACCTCGAAGTTCCTAGGTCTCACTTTCTTGTTGTAAGCGCGGGCCATTCTTTGTTGGTATAATTGTCCATGGCATACTGCAGCCATTCTTTTTTCGTCGATCATAGCTAATTGCTCTAGTTGGGTTTTGACCCACTCATTGTCTTCGATTTCTGCTTCGACAATAACCCGAAGGAAAGGAACTTCAACTTTGGCGGGTATCACGGCTTCTGTGCCATAAACCAATAGGTAAGGGGTAGCTCCCACCGACGTACGCACGGTTGTGCGGTATCCTAATAATGCAAAAGGCAACTTTTCGTGCCATTGTCTAGATGTTTGAGTCATTTTCCTGAGGATTTTCTTGATGTTCTTGTTTGCTGCTTCGACTGCACCGTTTTCTTTGGGTCGGTAAGGGGTCGAGTTGCGGTGTGTTATCTGGAAATGTTCACACACCTCTCTCATCAAGTTACTGTTTAGATTTGCGGCGTTGTCGATGATAATAGTTTTTGGGTTACCAAAACGACAGATGATATTGGTGTGCACGAAATCCACTACCACTTTCTTAGTGACAGCTTTGAACGTGACGGCCTCGACCCATTTCGTGAAATAGTCNGACAGCTTTGAACGTAACAACCTCGACCCATTTCATGAAATAGTTGATAGCGACCAAAATAAATATGTGCCCGTTTGACGCCTTTGGCTCGATTGGCCCAATGAAATCCATTCCCCAAGCAACGAATGGCCAGGGTGCTGACATGGGATGCAGTTCTGAAGCTGGCGCATGGATTAGGTTGCCATGTATTTGACACTTATGGCACTTCCGGACGAACCCGAAGCAATCTATCTCCAAGGTCATCCAATTATACCCAGCCCGCAAGATTTTATTTGCGAGGACGTATCCATTCATATGGGGACCGCATATTCCTGAATGGACCTCGCCCATGATTTTTTCGGCTTCTTTGGTGTCTACACATCTTAACAGATT
>ML427585.1:0-21011 GCA_005239525.1 Nicotiana knightiana
TCGCGTATTTTTCGACGTATTTGCATCCGTTTAGCCCCGTTTCCATTTCCAATTCACCTACACATAAAATAAACCCTATTAGGCACATACGGCGTGTATTTTATCATTAAAGCACATAAAATGCAAGGTATATAATGCTTAAAATCATGAATTCTAGCCACGCATCAATTATACATCAACATTAAGGTGAACCAACAATATCCAACAGATGTTCCCCAATGAGACGTGAGCCATAACGACAGTGTTACAAAAAAGGCAAGTTATTAAGTGATAGATTATACATGGTTAAGGTGAACCAACAATAGATGGATAAAATTTCGATAGTATGAGATGATATTAGGCCATCAGTCTTAAGATGAAGAGTAATGAAGAAGCGTTGAAGGACTTACATGTATACATATAGGATAAGCAACGAGAATAACCTGGATTGGTAGCAGACATCAGTAATGATAAATCGAAGTAAGAGTTAAGGTATAGTATGACCTACCTAGATGTAGTAAAATCATACATATAGATAACTAGGTCTATGAAAAAAGATATAGCAATATTCGTAGTTCAACAAAGTACCGAGCAAAGAACTTCAGTATACCGATAGATACCCAGAGTGATATCTTGCCAAGCTCTGTATATATTTAAAAAGTGAGACATATAGATTGGCTATAAACTTGAGGAAAAAGGAAATAAGAGTCGCATAGGTGCACTTACAAGGTTAGAGTCGTAAATGCTGCATGATAGAAGGTAGCAACAGTTACGATATTGAAAAGACTCCAACTACAAGTTGTAGTATGAGAAAGAGGCCTAAAGGGGAGAATGCCCTGGACTTTGGATTTATTCACAGAACAGTTGCTTAGATGGAAAGAGCTATAGGTTATGACAGATGATAAGTGCATCAGTCAACATTCGAGGACGAATGTTCCAAAGGGGGGAATGATGTTGCACCCTTCGTACGTGAAAGTACGCCATAAATAAATTGATGAAAGCTCGGGAATGAGTTTGTTTTGAGATTTTAAGTATTACGCTGTTGCAAACAAGTGACAAGTTGATTCGTGAAGGTGAGAGGGTAAGCGAATAGAAGAAAATGAGTTCCGCCGAAGTTTGACAATTTGGGGATAAAATACGATCCAAGCTATAATACCCCATATTTATGGACTAGTGCCATACAAGGTACCACATGACCATGATAGTACGATGTATAAAGCGTGTTAAAAGTAAGTAGTATTTTAAGTAAGTTGAGATAATTCTTAATGATGTGAGTTTCTATATCAGGTTGAGTCGTTCTATGTCGGGTATTCCCTCATCTTTACTCTAGTTATCTCATGACGCCCCTTCTGGCCCACTTACCTTTGAAGATGTGATAAGTAAGATATGTATGTTGGTACTCGGTTGAATAAAGTACCGGGTACCCGTAGTGGCCCATAGGTTTGGGTCGTGACACAATAGCTGCCACATCGTCAAATCATGCTAATAGTCATTCATGAAGCTAGTCGAGAATGTGTTTGGTTAAGATCAATGACTCAGCATATTCAGGAAATGTGCGGTTTTCTTATGAAAAAAGATAATCCAACTATACTATATGAAGACAAAGCTGCTTGCACTGCTCAACTGAAAGTAGGATACATCAAAGGATACCAAACAAAGCACATTTCATCAAAGTTCTTTTTCACGCATGATCTTCAACAAAATGGTGAAATTAATGTTCAACAGATTCGTTCATGTTAAAATTTGGCTGATCTGTTCACTAAAGCATTGCCAACGTCAACATTTGAGAAGTTGAGGCTGAAGATTGGAATGCGACGTCTTCGAGAAATAAAGTTATGTTTTCATGAGGGAGAGTAAGATACGCGTTGTACTCTTTTTCCCTTAGCCTAGGTTTTGTCCCACTGGATTTTCCTGGTAAGGGTTTTAACGAGGCATCAAATAAAGCGTACTACATATATGTGTACTCTTTTTCCTTCACTAATATTTTTTCCCACAGGATTTTTCTTAGTAAGGTTTTAACGAGGCATATTATCTATTTTTGGACATCCAAGGGGGAGTGTTGTAAAATCTCTAGTAATCGTGGATGTCCACTACTCCCATTACTTTCACTCATGATGTAAATAACCTCTCACGACTCATCACTATTATGATTGTAACTCTCACACCTCCATAACCCCTCCCCATGATCTTCTCCAATGATCTCAATTATTAATGTCATGTTTAAGACAATCCTTTTGTAACCTTCTATGTAATAGTATAAATAGAAGCATGAAATGTGACATGAGATATACTTGAACACTTGATGAAATAAAAAAGTTGTCTCTTCTTCTCTTATTTTACTTATCTTCTTGTTTTATATTGTTACTATAAGCTACATTTCTTAAGAGTTTTCTTAATATGCCACAAAAGTAGTTTTGGTTTTTCCTAATCTATCAAAGTATAATTCAACAATCATGTTTATTTGTGTTATTTCTTCATCATTTAAACCAAAATACATGTTGATTAATAAGCTACTTTGTTCCTCCTTTAAACCCATTAAATCAATTCAAAATGCACATTTATGTTAGAAGACAAATCTATCTGACAAGAGGGAATTATATACAGATGTTTTCATGCATACAGTCTTTATTGCTTATGTTAATATTTCTACGATTTCTGTTGAAGTTACTAATGAATTGTCGTTTTCTTGTTCTTGTTTTATTATTTTTTTCTGAGCCGAGGGTCGATTGGAAACAACCTCTCTACCCTATCGGGGTAGGGGTAAGGTCTGTGTACGTATTACCCTCCTCAAACCTCACTTCGTGGGAATTTATTGGATAGTTATTGTTGTTGTTGTTGTTTTCATGCATACAGTGCCACTCTAGAGTATTCATGTTCTTGACTTTGGAATTTGATATTATTTCGAGCTTTGGTATGTCGTAATAAGTGGAGAAAAAAGAGAGTATGTTTTTATATGTTGACTTTGTCATGCACAATAAGAAAGAGGATGCGATGAGAAGGCAAAGGCTAAATTCAAACCAAAGCAAATCAAACTGCCAATAACGTCTCACACGTATAGTACATACACTAAAATAGACCAAATCCAACATATATACGACACACACATATATATATAAATAGTTTGTTACAAATTCTCATCTTCCTCTATTTCACCTTTCAGCTCCCTTTTAGGCGTTCATTCTCTCTTTGAGGTCAGTTTATGCATCCTTTACTTTGAGCATGTATATTTCTTGAACAAAAAATCTAAACACATTTTATGCTTTCATGCAATATTGTTACAAAACAAAATTCTAAGATCTTCTTTTTTTGTTTGTATCAGTCAGATCTCTGAGAGATCATCCAAACAATTGGCGATCAATGGATTTCTTTGATAATTTAAAGAATTGGATATTGGTCTATAGCTTGTTTCTTCAATGCGCTAATGGATTTTATTTGCCTGGTAGTTTCCCACACAAATCTAATATTGGTGATCAATTATCCGTTAAAGTGAATTCCTTGACATCAATTGATACAGAAATACCTTATGGATATTACAGCTTACCTTTTTGTAAACCTTTAGAAGGTGTTAAAGACAGTGCTGAAAATTTAGGTGAGCTTCTTATGGGAGACAGAATTGAAAACTCACCTTATAAATTCAAGATGCACGTAAACGAAAGTGAAATATTTTTGTGTCAAACAAATGCATTGTCAGCTGATGAATTCAAGGTTTTGAAAGAAAGGATTGATGAAATGTATCAAGTTAATCTGATTCTTGATAATCTTCCTGCAATTCGGTATATGAACAAAGATGGTTATTTTCTTAGGTGGACGGGTTATCCGGTTGGTATTAAGGTTAAGGATGTGTATTATGTGTTCAACCATTTGAAATTCAATGTGTTGGTTCATAAGTATGAGAGGAGTACCGTGCCAGGTGTGATTGGTGATGGAGATGGTGCTGAGTTAATTACAACAGACGATAAGTCTATCACAGATACACCAAGTTATATGGTTGTTGGATTTGAAGTTGTCCCCTGTAGTTTTCAACATACTACAGATTTGCTTAAGAATCTAAAACCATATGATAAGTTTCCTTCACCTATTAATTGTGACCCGGCGACAGTAGCCGTGATGATTCAAGAAGGTAAACCATTGGTATTTAGTTATGAGGTACACTTTGTGGAGAGTGATATTAAGTGGCCATCTAGATGGGATGCATATTTGAAAATGGAAGGTTCAAAAGTTCATTGGTTTTCGATTCTTAATTCAATGATGGTTATAACATTCCTAGCAGGAATAGTGTTGATTATTTTCTTGAGGACTATTCGAAGAGATCTAGCTCGGTATGAAGAGCTTGACAAAGAGGCTCAGGCTCAGATAAATGAGGAATTATCAGGATGGAAACTTGTCGTTGGCGATGTGTTCAGAGTTCCAGAGAACTCGACACTCCTTAGTATGATGGTTGCTGATGGATGTCGTATTTTAGGAATGGCAATCGTTACAATATTATTCGCAGCTCTTGGATTTATGTCTCCAGCCTCTCGCGGCACCCTTATTACTGGCATGCTTTTGTTCTACATGTTTTTAGGTATAATTGCTGGATATGTTGCTGTTTGGCTTTTGAAGACACTGAATGCTGGTAATACCAATGGATGGTTATCAATCTCCTGGAGAGTTTCTTTCTTCTTTCCTGGAATTGCATTTCTTATACTAACTGTTCTGAATTTCCTCTTATGGGGAAGTCATAGCACTGGTGCAATTCCTTTCACTACATACATTGTTCTGTTGTTACTGTGGTTTTGCATTTCTATGCCACTTACACTTATAGGTGGATATATTGGAACAAAAGCTCCACATCTCGAGTATCCTTGTCGTAGCAATCAAATTCCTCGCGAAATCCCAGCAAATAGATTTCCTACTTGGTTGCTGGCAATTGGAGCAGGAACACTTCCATTTGGAACTCTATTTATTGAACTCTTCTTCATCATGTCTAGCATATGGCTTGGTCGTGTTTACTATGTGTTCGGGTTTCTGTTGGTAGTACTGATCTTATTAGTGGTGGTTTGTGCTGAAGTTTCTTTGGTCCTGACTTACACGCATTTATGTATGGAAGATTGGAGATGGTGGTGGAAATCATACTTTGCATCTGGCTCAGTCGCCATCTACATATTCTTCTACGCCATCAACTATCTTGTTTTCGATCTCAAGAGCCTCAGTGGACCTGTCTCGGCCATGCTCTACTTAGGTTACTCGCTTTTAATGGCTCTTGCTGTTATGTTAGCAACTGGAGCTGTAGGTTTCTTGACGTCTTTCTTCTTCGTTCATCGTCTCTTCTCTTCAGTGAAAATTGATTGAAGTCATAGACTTGAGTTCCATTTTCAAGGTTTTTGCTGAGTGACATGAAGATCAAAGTGGACACCAGAATTAACAATTTGCAAATGTTGCTTGCTTTATAGCTCTTGTTCAAAATATTACCAATATGTTGCCCTTACTGTTTCATACATTTGAAAGGAAATAAGATTAGCATCTGAGAAATTCTGTGAGTTTCATACTAGCAATTTGCAGGCACAAAACACAGCTTTTTGCAATGGCATTCAAGATTTTTATTCATGTGAAGACAATTTTAAATTTTAATGAACAGTTGGAACACTTTCTTCCTAAGGAGCTGATGCATATAAGTCTCCACTCTCCACTCTCCACTAGCCTTATATGTTAGTCAATGATTAATTTAATTGTTATTTTTCGCTTTTCTAAATTTACTTCAGTTCTTACACATGCCTAATTTCAATTCCATTTGGGAATAATTCAATTGCACGGGTCAATGCATGCATAGTTGCAGAAATATACACTCGAGCAATAATAGTTTCTAGAAATGTATTAGATCTAATATGCATTGTGGCAGAGTTATTAGTATACTGAAATATTTAGCTTAGCAATATTTAATAACAAATGTTATAATTGATTTACGTAGCATACATATATGCACATTTCTTTTGGTATATAAGATCCCATGAGAATTGATAGATGGATATTGCATAAAATACTGAAGTAAAGAACCATGATTTCAAAGAGTAGAGTCTTCTACATTTGATAATCATTGCCCTCTTATGCTATTTTCTTTGCGTTCTATTATGTAATTAAAATTTTTTGAAAAAACTTCTTAACGTTAATTTTAGGAATGTGATATTGTTACATTTTATTTTTTATTTTAATATACAACCACATATGTAATGTAATACCGTTATATACCTAACATGCACGTTTTATTACCAAATTTTAAATAATGCTTTAGCTGATTTGACGAGGGTGGCTATAGTGTTCGTATCTCCAAAGTCCAGGGGGCAAACTAAAAACCCCGAATTTTTCCGGTACAGAGGTGAAATACGTTTTCAGGTTAGGGGTAACCGAATAATTTATTAAAATTTCGTAACCGAACAAGACCCAACATAGTTCCTTCTTTCGTCGATCACAACCTCTTCCTCCTCTTCCGACTTTGTTCGCCAATTTTGACGGCGAAAGGATCAGAATATTGCTTATTTGGTAAAAGTGCTGCGCTCATCGTCTGAGAAAGAAGCCCTAAAAGTTGGATTGCCCTTATCAGATTCCCCTCCAAAATTTTCTGATTTTAGGTAATTGTTTAACCAATCTATTGTAATTACTTCTAGTTTTGAGTTATGAGCATAATTTATAGCGAGAGCGTGCATATTATTTATCATATTGTACCATTTTCTCTGTTTTAATTTTTTGTTTTGTTTTTGGGTTTGGGTTCATAGGTGCATTTCTTTTTCCCTCCTTTTTCCTCTGCTTCACTTGCGTAGTTTCACGTTGTTTCTGCTCGTGCTAGAGGTAGAGCCAGGATTCAAAGCTTATGGGTTCGGGATTCTAGTCTTTTCTAACTTACTGGGTTCAAATTAATAAATTGTACATATTCAGTCAATACTTTAAGACAATACAAGCTTTGAACCAAAGCTACTGGCTTTGGCCGAACCTGTTATCAAAGCAAAGCACTGGCTCCGACTATGTGTACTGAAGTTTTATGCTTATAGAAGCAGAATTGGACCACAGCTTGACAAGTTTGATTTTATTTTTGATTTGAGAGGAAACTGATTTAGAATAGGAAAGTTTGATTTTTTAAATAAGTTTAAAGATATCAAGAATGGACTATAGACAATAACCTGACTTCATAATAAGATCAAAGCAAGTACAAACTATTATCATCAGTTAAAGAACGAGTAAAATTTGAAAATAACATGTTTAAAATAAATACGTACCTTGAAAATCTTTTTAACCTTCAACGATTCCTTAAAAATTTAACCAGACTGTTATGGTTCATAAACTGTGTAAAATGACCTGATGCATTCACCCTAAAATAGTTGGAAGAAATCGTATTCATCAAATACGACTTGAGTTACAACGTACACAGGTCAATCACACAGGTATAGCTGTGTACTATAAACAAAGATAAAACTCAAATAAGAAATGCAATTTAGAAATTGCATTCCTCCAGTGCTACTTAAGTAAAATAAGCTGACTGCAAAAAGCCTGAGTACAATATGTCGTAATCAGGCCTCTGCTTTCTTCAGCTCAGGTAATTAGAATCGTTCTTCTTTTACCATTATTTCCTGTAGTCTAAGATGATCACGACATCATTGTTCCGTCTAATGCTTCATGTTAAAACTAAGGAAAATGTGGGACTATCTTTATCTTTGTTTATTAAGTTCCTAGTTCTTGATGAAAATATTGTTGCTATATTTATGTACGTTTTTTTTGGAGTTTGCAATTAAGTGATCCTATGTTGATAACTCTTATGCATATAACGTGTTTGAAGAACCTTATAAAAAAAGTGTTTGAAGAAAGTTCTCTGTGATGTTTGGATCTGGTGTTTTGTTTTAGTGCCTTAGCCTTATCTAGAGAAGTCGGCTTAGATCTCCTTTCGTTTCTTTCAACAATTGTTCTGGAATACCTTGAGAACTAATCCCATATATTTCAAGGGGAACTGTTATGCTACTTCATTGTGCTTCCCTTTTTATCTGAAACAATTGTTCTCTAGATGTAGAATGTCATGGTCCATTTGCCAAATAGCTTGCGGGAAGGTGTTTAGTTTCTAGCAAGTTTATGCTTGCATATTTTGCGTTCTAACACACGGGAAATAGTATGTGTTGTGGATCAGTAAGTACTATCAAACAGAGGACAGTGCAAATTATCTAGGTTGAGTCTCTTTAGGTTTAGTGCAGATTATCGTGATCGGCCGTGAAGTTGCACAGAATGCACTCAACCTCTCTTGCCACCGCCCCATTCTCTGTCTTTGGTGTTTTCCTTTTACTCCTTCAAGTGGGCGTGCCTTCAGAAAAGTACAACAGATGGGGACAATTCCCCTGTACTGCTCTTGTATCTAATCAATGCAATACCAGGATTGTGATAATCTAGTAAGCTTTGTGCTATATGCTTTTGTGTATTCCTTTCTGTTTATTTTGTATAGGTCAGATTTTTTGGAGGGAGATCTGAAAATTTCATTCCAGTGAGGTTTTAACTTCCATTCTTCCACTTCATCCTTTTTAACACCATTAAAACCTTAGGAGCGAGCAACAATTGATTTTGATAGAATAAGTTGTTCAACATAAAATCTGGAGTATGTCATGACTCATGGTACTTATCTTCTTTTCTTCTTTTTCCCTTTTAAAATAATTCGAAGGCAACTCATTCACAACCTAGCTAACGTTTTTAGACATACCCTACTAAGTTTATATCTAGGGTCTGCTCCTTCTGGGAAGAGGAAAGTAGTTAATGCACTAAAACACTTCTAAGAGCACCTACATTATTGTGCACGTGGACAGCTGCCAAAACATTACTTCTAGCACAGTTCTACGCTCTAGCATAAGAAGTAATGATGATCAATCAGGATCTGATGTTTTATCCTCCTTAGTTTATCTCATGGTATTACTCATTATTTACAAGATGTGCAGAACATGTCAACGGAGAAGAGTCCACTTGAGCAAACAGCACCTGCTGTTGCATCATCATGCCGAAAGAAGAAGTCTGAAAGTGCCACGTTTTTGGAGGATGTAAAGGATCACATTGATGAGTTTATAAATGCCTCAATGGATGAACATACGACTTGTTTCAAGAAGACCATCCAGAAGGTTAGTTCCGATCAAATAGCATTACAGACTGTTTCTTTTTCTTTGTTAGGCATTATGGATTATCCTTAAAAGCAGTGCTCTTATATGGTTATGCCTTCAGATGTTTGGGATGTCTAAAATTGTTGCTGAAAGAAATGCTGAAGCAAAGGAGGTTGAGAGCTCACTTCCTCTCCGAACTGTTGTATCCGAGTAAAAGATTCAACGTGTAAAGAGGAAAAGGAGGGTGAGGTTGGAGGGTCAAAAGTGCATGCAATCCAAAGCCATTCTCTTGCAAGTTCTATCGTGCTATCCACATGTATAATAAACAAAAATTTGAGATTCTTTTGCCTAAGAACCCTTTCTGCTTTTGCATCTGGCTGGCTTTACCACACATTAGCCATGCCTAGTTAAGACGTTTCAATAACTTTTTGATGAATCTTAAAAATGATTTTTTGATCCTTGGTTTTTATGGTTTGAGCTCTGCTTTTTCTGTTAATACATCCTTCTTGTTTTAGCTCTGTTTCATACTCTATGCATTCTCTAATTATGGAGTGTATTACAGATATCATCAGCTTAAGTTTTCAAAGAATGCCTTTGCACGAGCCCCAAACCCTGAACAACAAAAAGTTCCCTTCTAAAATTCCCGAGCCTGCTCCTATGCAGATTAGATAGAAAGGCCCCTTCTTTTGCCTTCATTTTATTTTGTCCTTCTAGTTCTAACTAGCACTTGTTGTTAGGTTTCGTGAATGGGAAATGGTAGAGGCACTTTTTGAATTGCACTTCTTCATCTCACCCTTTCATTGTCTATAAATTTTAGAGACTTAGCCTCATTTTCAGACATTGAAAAAATTCTGAAATTCTCCCAGTTTTCTTTGCATTTTTTTTTCCAAAACAAAATATAAGTGTCATGTGTGATTTGCTCCGCCTTATTGCGTTCGCTGAAACACTGGGGTTTGAGGTACTGCTACACCAGTGTGGATAATCCGTTCTATCTTGGGAGGAAATAATCCTAAACCTCGGGTACTAGGAGGGGTTTAAGTTCCTTAAGGACACTGTGAATTCAATGGGCTCGATTTAATTTTGTTCTTCCTATTCATTTCTGTTTCTCTTTTACTTTACAAAATTTTCTGGTTTGGAACACAGATTACCAATACTTGTCTTAGTAGTGCTTCAACACAAATGCCGCAATTGGGGGTGGGCATAGTTCGGGCAAACCCGAAATCCGAACTTTTTGTATTTTTGGTTTGGATTATGGATTGGAATTCGTATTTTATTTTCAAAATTTTTGGATTTTGAATATCCGAAAATCCGAAATTTTTGTACCTTATATTTAGGCTTACCAGTTAGACATTAGCCCATTACGACATTACCCATATACATACCTAAAATTAATAAGTTTAAATCTCGAATAGTATCATGACCATTAAACATTAGCCTGTATATTCAATACAAATCACTATGTCCAATATGGGATTCTCTACTAAATCAAATATAATGTAGGGTTTTCCTTTTCTCTCATGTCTCACCCACACAGCCACACCATACGTGCGTTTGTAAACACTGAAGAGTCGAGGCCGAAGTTGACTAAAGATTGAATTTCGAGGTCATCTTTCCCAGTTAATCTTTAAATTTATAATAGTATAATTTGAATTAGTGTAATCTATTGCATATTCGAGACGTTTTTTCTTGAAGAAACATTATAGAGTCCAGAAGATATCAAAAACTAAAGCATCTTTTAATTACTATTTTTCTACTTCATTTAAATGATTATCTTTATGTCGAGTGTTTTCTATAAGCTCGACTTATAGGCTTAAAAGTCAGAATCGAAAATCTGAAAAGTCCAATCCGATTAATTCGAAACCAACTTAAATAATACGATCCAATCCGAAATTATTTGGATTGTAATTTCTTCAATCCGAAAATTAAAAATTCAAATCGTAATTTTATATTCAATCCGAACTGCTCGAACGCCCACCCCTAGCCGCAATCCTTAGTTCAAGCTCACTAATCTTAAAGCTGGTTCGGATAGATAGATAGATAGGTTTTATGTATTTGAAATTTATGGCTCTAGGTTCTTTTACATTTATATGAATTTAAAACACAAGCCCAAACAAAAGTTGATTTAAACTTATATTTTGGGGGTCCTTGGCGACAATAATCTTCAAGCAAAAACAAAACGAATGAAAGAGGAAAACGAAGACGCAAAAATTTCATACATACTCCTTTTAAGAAATTTCATATAATAGTCCCGGGGCAGATTTATAGGGGAAATTATTTGAACACGAGAACACATGGTCTTTCCATAAAATTAGATGATTTATGTATATATTTTGTAAAATTTTTATAATATTAACTGTCGATATCCACGCTCTAAGAAAGTTGAAAGGTGCATTTGATTGAAGGTTGAGTTATATACCAAGAGGAGTAGGGATTAGTTCTCACTGAATATATTTTTTTCTAGTCCTAAATCCACCTCCAAATAACAAATAATGTGTTTGATTTCTTTTCATATAATTTCAGTACTACGTCGAAATTGAAAGTGAATACATTCTTACATGTAAGTTACCTTTTGTTGGATGGCAAAAGGGGATGGACCTAACTTGGTAAAATGTGAGATAACAGTTCTAGCTGTGAGTCACTGTTTAATTCTCCTTTAGCACTTAAAT
This sequence comes from Nicotiana knightiana, assembly GCA_005239525.1. NCBI lineage: Eukaryota > Viridiplantae > Streptophyta > Magnoliopsida > Solanales > Solanaceae > Nicotiana > Nicotiana knightiana. Next base: position 11,741 of record ML427585.1, read on the forward strand.
TTACAGATTAGTTATGATTTTGACTAATACTTGAGTTTTAACCCCGGCTAAAGAACATGATAATTGATTTTCAATCATAAAAGATTGCGAAATCAAAGGCTTTTGGGGAATCACATTAAAGATTACTAACTAATCAAAGATAGAAGATTGAAGAAGGAACAAAAATTGAGCATCTCGCATTAAATACGTTCCACTCTGAATGTCCCCATTTGGATTAGGTTGTGATAAAACGAAACAAATTGGTCAGAAAAACATCCGCTGACCCAATCATTCATTCCCTTCCTTTCTTTCTATTAGGATCCTCTGTTACATCAACAATTGACAACACCAAAATAAAAGAAATATTAAAATCTATTCACTTATGCTCTAAATGATATACACTCTCAACTTGTATAGAAATAAATTTGTTCTCTTCTAAGAATGTTTCAGAAGATAGAGTTTAACTTATATGTAGTGACAATGTAAAATTTGTAAATACGGCTAATTTAGAGTGATCTATGTTAGGTATGCAATCAATGTTCTACATCGGCAGCTGAGAGAATTGAGAGCCTACATATAAAGTGTAGGAATTTCTTAATGGTGTTATGCTTTTTGCGAAAAATTATGCGAGCTTGACCTAAAACACACAATATACACAATGTTAAGAACATTATTGGGCGTTTGCTCGTTTTAGCCCCCGGTGACATACAATGAATCTCGAAAATTAACATGTGGATCGTGATAATGGGCTACATGGAACAATATCCCATACTGAACTATAAAGTATATATTTCTCTTAATGATGTGAGGCTTTATGAGAAAACCGAGCTGGCTTGATCCAAAACGAACAATGCCACACCTTATTAAGAACATCATTGAGTTTAACCCAACAATTTACAACAACACGTAATTGTCTATAATATATAAGTCTAATTTGATAATTCAGAAAATAAAGTAAACAAACTTTTGCGATAGGTAAAAGTATTTTTTATTAGTTTGAGTATGCTATCTAAAGAAAACATTCAAATTGGAAATGATAAGGTTGTACAAAACTACAAAATAAAGGGCGTCCTACCCAGAAACTCAAACCATGTGGGAGTGGGGTATAGCACACTATTAATTACAAGGGTATGGGTCTTGTAAACTATGAGACATTATGTTACACATTAAAGTATATATATGTCTTTGTCCTAGCACCCTGGCATATGGCCTTGTTTCCAATTTTGAGGAACCCATTATGGGAGCAATGTGCATTTGCATTTAAATAAATCTTACAAAGTCCAAACAAAAACACCCTCTACTTGCCACATGAATTGGTGTCACCCCACATTCAATTCACTTTCAAGAATGTGATGCACATATTTTTGGATAGATTTCGCCTTTTATTTGCTACACTTTAATCGTATTTGAACTTGATTACAAGTATTTTATACTTATTAAGTATATCATGCCGTGTAGGAGGTGATTCCGAGCTAAGGAGTAATTGTTGAACGAGAACATACACTTTGGGGCTTCAAAATCTAAGTAAAAATCCAAGAAATTAAATCAGAATTAAGTTTAGGGTTTGAGGATCAAGTGACAGTCTCAGATTCATCTCATAACAAAATATTAACTCTTCAATCACGATAGTATCCCTTTGATGTATTTCATAATCATGGTCACATGCTAATCCCTACAATTGTTCATAGTAGGCCAAGTACGTCTTACCTAAACCAATTATCAAATCTGACTAATAATAAACTCACTTGCTTTTAGACCATATTTTCGTTATATTGCATTTTTATTATATACCTTTTTTTATACCATGATTAAACATGAATCATTTGCTCAGAATGCTGATCTTGTCCTATTTTTGTTTAAGGGTTAATAATCCATATATATGATCTTACAATAGTGAATAAGATTCAGTTAAATGATTTTGTAATTTCAGTACTCTAATTATGATGGTCTAATATCTTTATTCTGTGTGTCTTGTCCATACCTTGACTCACTAATTATGTCCCATATGTTGCAAATAATGATCATGTCTCTTAATAATTTGCTTCAAAATTTTTATTTTAGTACAATCATAGGTTAAGATTGAGATTTTTGTGCAACAAAAAGTATTATTATAGTCATGGAGTCTGAATCTGGTCACCCTTCTGAAAACCAAATTGTTGCTACACATTTTAATCCATTAATCAATCATGTCAATTCCAATTAAGCCAACTGGAAACTACTAACGAGATAGACAATAAACACACACAAAACAAAAGCAGCCCGATGCACTAAGTTCCGGCTATGCGCGGGACCCGAAAAAGGGTCGGACTATAAGGATATGTTGTACACAGCTTTACCTTATATTTTTACAAGAGGCTATTTTCACGATTTGAACCAGGGACCTCTTGGTCGCACGATAACAACTTTATCAACAAAAAAAATACAAAATAGTTCCAAAAGTCCTGAGGACTTTTTGTAGGGTCATTTGCTTAATTTGGTTGCCAGACAAAAAATATCATGGGGAATAAATAGCAGTTTCACTGCATATTTTTCTCAATAAATCCAAACTACATAAACCCCCTCATCTCTTCTCACTCTCTACTTCCTCAACCATTTCTCTGTCTGCCTCATTTTAGTATTTTGGACAAACACTGTTTGCAAAGACAGAGTTTCATTTACATTGGACTTTAATTGTCAATGGCTAGACCACAACAGCGATATAGAGGCGTTCGACAGAGACATTGGGGTTCTTGGGTCTCCGAAATTCGCCATCCTTTATTGTAAGTAGCCTTCTCCTTTTGAATTAAGCAATCTTTTTTGTCTTCGACTTGAACTCTATATATATACACACGCACTCGCACTCGCACCCATTGTAACCAAAAAAAAAAAAATGGATGCGATCATATTGTATACCATTTAAAATTCTGTGTCTACCTCTGTTTGAAGACTCAAAGCTGTTGAATTTTGATAATGTAAAAATGAAATGATATTATTTTGCTTGTAGGAAAACAAGAATTTGGTTAGGAACATTTGAGACAGCAGAAGATGCAGCAAGAGCATATGATGAAGCAGCAAGGCTTATGTGTGGTCAAAGGGCTAGAACCAATTTCCCATACAATCCAAACATGCCACAGACATCTTCCTCAAAGATTCTCTCAGCTAATTTGACAGCCAAGTTGCACAAATGTTACATGGCTTCACTTCAAATGGCAAAAACATCAGCACAAGAACATAAAATCCAATCTTCACATGTTAATGCACCAAAAAATGCACCCATTCAAGAAAATGTTGCCTATGAAATGAAACAACAGATGGTAGCGTCAAAGCCATCAGTATTGACACATAAGAAAGTTCAAGATGTGGAGAGCTTAGCACAATTTGTGAAGCCACTTGAAGATGATCACATAGAACAAATGATTGAAGAACTGCTGGATTATGGGTCCATTGAGCTTTGCTCTAATGTTACTTCTCAGTAAAAGAAAGTTGATCGAGCTTACGCGTACCTCGACTATTTCTCAGGCCTACATTGCTGCTGAACTAGAAACGACCCAATTTGCTAATTTAGCCCAATTAGTACAAGTTTTTTCATGAGCCTCTCTGTCTAAAATCTATACATCATTAGTAGGTAGGCCTTTCCTTCTCTTTAGTTCCTAGAGTTCTTGCTTTAAGAGAACCTTGTATTAGTTGTAAAATGATGTATGTCCAGTGTATTCTTATTTTTTTAGCTCATAATCTGTACTCTCCATTATTGTTAAAAAAAATATTACTACACTACTAAGATCATAAGTTTCACATATATATTCCAGAGTACTTCTTTCTTTCTTTATTATGACGTATTGCACGCTAGAATATAGACTTATTCCTTACTCAACATGTATACATATTAGACACTTTTACCTGATGTGTATAATACACCTAAAAATTTCTGCCTCAGTCAACACGGACTGTCTAGCCCACATTTCTAACGCCTAACCTCAACTATTAATGAATCACAAATTTGGACCAGTTTGCAAAGTTCAGGCAAATTTGGACCAATCCGTAATAAAAGAAAATTTACCTGAGAGGTCTTAGTATAAAACCTTCATAACCTGGTAGGAGCAAAGAGTAAACCCATCAAATTAGATAGGAGGCTTGTGCAATACCTTATATCAAGTGTCTGCCCATATTATCCTTTCAAAAATAGGTTGAATACCTGATCCAGTAAAAGCGGGTTAAATATGGATCAATCCATATTATTCGCTCATAAGAAGGATAACCTTTAAGTCGAAAATGAATTTCGCCCATTGATGAAACAGTGGTACAAACTTGGTGGATTTTTTTTGGAATCGATCCTTTTACAAATTCGCCATCTTCGACCACCACTGCGATTGAGACTCCAGATCAAAAGCAAAAGTCAAGCTTCTGTTTTTTTTTCCCTCTTTTCTCTTTTGTTATTTCTTTTTGTTTTCTCGTTTTTGTCATAAGCTAAAGTCTAGCTCTTAGCTGGGTGTAATCATTTGTGACAGATATTTTGAGTAAATTTTATGGGCCACGAAACTTTGTGTTCGTTACCCTAAAGTCATTTTTTTTGGCTAAACAATAAAATTTTTATTTAACCACTAGTTCATTTTTGACTCTAGAACTAGTCCTGATCTTTGCAACCCTCTAAACACTTCCTCTTTTCCTCTATATCTATTACAGTAAAAACCTATATTAAGATTGGATATGAGTTTAAACTATCTAATAGCCTTTTCCAACTGCTTCTATGTTGTCCTTTCCTGTGCAGTTGAATGACAATATCTCTAGTCTTAGAATGCAATCTTGCCGTTGTTCTTGAAATCTTCGAGCATTACGCTCACTCCAAATATGATAGACAGTCGCAGCTACTAACCATCCTAGGACCTCTGCATGGGTTTTGCTGTTGCATTTCTTGGTCGTTAACCTTTCAATCTCCTCCTCCCAGCTTCCTACTTGACTACATTCTCTTGTCCAGCGTAAGAAGGAGCTCCATATCTGCCTTGAGTATTCACATTCAAAAAACAGATGTGAATGTGTTTCTTCAGTATCAACTCTGCATAATACACAGTTCCTAGGAACTTGTATTCCCCATTTAGCCAGTCTGTCCACTGTAGTGAGTCTCTTCTGAAGTGCAAGCCAAAGTATAAACTGGTACTTTGGCACAGAACATGGTACCATGTTGAGGCTTTTCCACAGAACTCTAGGATATTGAGGAAGAAAATGCTTATATGCCTTCTTGATCATGAACTTCCCAACATGAGTGAGTTGTTGTAACTCTGTGTACAAATCATTGTTCCCATACCACTTCCTTGCATCAAAAATTTTCCTAACAAGCCAGCATGCTTGTTTATGTGTCTTCATCTCACTGATATTCCTTCTTTTTATGTAAAAGTTGTGAATCCATTGAACCCACAGGGTGTCTTTCTTAGTTGTGATAGCCCAAAGCAGTTTGGATATGGCTGCTTTATTCCATATTTGAAACTCAATGATGTTCAACCCCCCTGCTGATTTTGGCATATATAACCTCTCCCATGCTGAAAGTGCTCTTCTTGACATTGCACACTGTCCAGTCCACAAGAATATTCTACATGCATGATGTGTGGTTAGAATTCATGGTTTAACGCATTATTTGCCTTATATTTTATGTGTTTTAATGGTAAAAATACACATCGTTTGAGCATAATGGAGTCTATTTCATGTGTTGATGAATGAAGATGGAAGCCGAGCTAAATGGATGCATAAACGTCAAAAATGCGCTCAAGAATCAAAAGGAGTCATACCAGGCTTTAGCCAGGCTTTAGACATGTAAAGCCTGGTCCAAGCGTTAGGCCTGTAAAGCCTGGTCATACCAGGCGTTTGGCAGGCGTTAGGCCTGTAAAGCCAGGTCCTAGATCCGACCTAGTCCGAGTTTTAAAGGCTTTAAGTGTTTTCCGGTTTGACTAGAAGTATCCTACACGTTTAGGGTTTGTCCCAAAACATATAAATAGACCCAAACACATAACTTTGAGAAGACTTTTGCCATTGGAGACAAGAGGAGATCGAGGAACACTACTCAGAAGATCAAAACATTGATTTTTACATCCTTTATTCCTTACTCTGTAATTTAATTATGCAAGTTATTTTGGATTTGATTACTATGAACATGAGTAGCTAATTTATTTAATCTAAGGTTTTGGTAGATACCATTGGGGATGAACTTATTGTGATATTAATATAGTTTTGATTGGTTGATTAATCTCTATTTATTCAACTACGTTCTTGTTGTAGTTAATTGAATGACCATCAATTAGCTGTGCCTATTTATTATGTATCTGCTTGAGAAAGAGTGCATATTTAGGTAGTTGTTTAACAACATCACTCCCCGAGTATAGACGAGAGTCATAATCGAGGGTTTAGAGGTTGGGTTAGAGATAATATACCTTGGGTGCAATCTAAAGTGAGCTGTAACGTAAATATAGCTAGCGTAGCTCGAGAGAGTGTGACTAGTAAAGTATCATAGATGCTCGAGAGAGATTTACGATAGCTATAGAGTTCATGATTGATTGAGACAACCAAGTCAAAGCTGTAGGAACATACAACTAGAGAAAGTACCAACGGGGGAAACCATTGCCTTAGACCTTTATTCTAATTGTTTACAACTGCTATTAGTTAATCTTATTTTAGCAATTTCATTGATCTTAGTGGTAATTACAACATCGTTTACTATTCATAAAGTTTGAGAAAGTTGATTAAGTGAGAGTTTGGTATTCTGACGGCGTGCTTGATACGTTAATTCCCTGTGGGATCGACTCTGGGCTTAATACCCCGGATTATATTTGCAACGCCCGCTTAGTATTTTTTAGACACAATTGAGCGTGATCAAATTTTGGCGCCGTTGCCGGGGAATTAACGGTGTTATCAATTAGAGTTGGAAGAAATACAAAATTCTTAAGTATAGTCAATTTTCTTCAGTTTTCATGTATACATTGAAATTTTAACGTTTGCTAACTTGGTTGCACATGTGCATGCCTAGAAACTCAGCGAGAACTGGTGAAGTATTAGAAGCCTTATCAGACCCTGAGAAAGTTTTCAAGGCCTTAAACCGGGCCAACCGGAAAAGAAAACAACAACCATCAATTGAACAACTTGAACGCGACATGGAAAATCCAAACAACAGGAACAACAATGGGGACGATGTGGTAGACCCCGTTGCGCAGATAGGGGCAGAGGCTCCTTTATATGACTGGGCACAACCCACGACGAATAATTTAGCCACTGCAATACTAGTCCCTCAAATACAGGCTGAGTCCTTCCAGATTACAAATAATATGATGCACTTGTTGCAGAACAAGGGACTATTTTCAGGGTCATACATCGAGGACCCCCAACAACATTTGAAGAATTTCCTGTCGATTTGCAAAACTCAGAGGCATCCAAACGTCACTCAGGAAGCGATAAAACTGTTGTTGTTTCCATTCTCAGTGACAGGAGCAGCCCAGACTTGGCTAAACTCGCTCCCCATCAATTCCATTACCACATGGGAGGAGTTAGTTAAGCAGTTCGTGAACAAATTCCATCCACCCAACAAGACAACTCAACAAATTGATGAAATCTTGAGCTTCAGAAAGAAGCTAGTTGAAACATTGCAGGAAACATGGGAACGATTTAAGGGAATGTTGGTTATCTGTCCACAGCATGGTATTCCTGAGCAGATGTTGGGGCAGCATTTTTATATGGGTCTGGCGGATACTGTAAAAGCAAATATAGATGCTTCAGCTAGTGGAGCATTCTTGAGCAAAACATGGAGAGAAAGCCAGATCCTGCTTGATAAAATGGCGCAAAATTCGGGGTGGACAACCAGGAATGCGCTTATTACTCCTGTAGTTCACTTAGTGCCCTTCGATCCATCCAATACTATTGCTGAGAATGTGGCCACCTTGATAACAAAGATGAGCATACTAACTAAGAAGGTGGAGGAATCAGGGCAAAAGCAGCAGATGCATATCGTGTATACAACCAATGGGGGCTTATGCACATCTTTCATTAGTCAACCATTTGGTAATCAGTGGAATGCAGAGTGTGATCACCCTCCTTACCCAGAAAACATGAATTATGTGTCAAATTCTGGAGGCCAGAGACAAGGGGGACAAAACTGGGGTCAGCAAGTTCAACCGTATAGACCACCTCACCAGCAACAGAACAATGGAAACATGGGTGCCATGAGACCTCAAGGTAATGTAGCACCTTATCAGAGGCCACAAGGTTATAACAATCAGAATCAGCAACAACCATACCACCCTCCTCAACAACAACATGGGGGGAGGCATGAAGATGGGTTTTCCAGTCTTGAAGCGATGATGCAACAAGTGATTGGGTCAATGGCCAAAATGAGTGAGAGAGTAGATGTACATGATGCAGCTATTAAAAATATTAAAGTGCAGTTGGGCCAGATATCTATGGCAGTGAACAATCGTCTTCTTGGGACTTTACCTGCAGATACTCAGGTAAATACTAAGGACCAAGGCCCAAGGCAGCTGATGGCAGTGAGTCTTCGCAATGGCAGGGACTTGGACTTGGAATTAGAGATAGCTCATGAAAGCAGGCAGGCCGAGACACTGGTACCCGTGCCGATTAAACTTGATGATTCAGCAAACTTGACCAAGGTAATAGTGCAACCTACTAAAGGAGAACCCAGTGTGCAGAGTGAGGCTGAAAAATAAGTGGAGATAGCCCAGGAGCCGGTAGTTGAGGTGGTGGCTGAGAAAGAAAAGTCCCAAATCACTGGGAAAAAGAGACCGCCAGCTCCATTCACTCAGAGGCTGGCCAAATACCAAAAGTATGAACAGTATAAAAAGTTCTTGGATATGTTGAAACATATACATGTAAACATTCCTCTAATTGATGCTCTAAAGGAGATGCCTGGCTATGCGAAGGTGATGAAGGACTTGATGTCCCGAAAATTTGATTTCCAAGACTTGGCAACTGTGACTCTTACCCAGACTTGCAGTGTTGCAGAGAAGTTGTCTGATCCAGGGAGCTTTACCATTCCCTGCACCATTGGCAATTTTGCTTTTTCCAAAGCACTGTGTGATTTGGGGGCCAGTATTAATCTCATGCCCCTGGCCATTTACAAGAGACTGGGGATTGGTAGATCCAGACCAACTTCAATGTTATTTCAGCTAGCTGACAAGACGATAAAGAGATCGTCAGGCATTCTGGATGATGTATTGGTGCAAGTGGGGAAGTTTGTGTTCCCTGCTGATTTTGTGTACTAGATTGTAAAGTGGATGAGAAAATTCCCATAATCTTGGGAAGGCCATTCTTGGCCATAAGCAGG
>ML427585.1:24387-82418 GCA_005239525.1 Nicotiana knightiana
CTACATTACAACCAAATAAAGTCCTACTTGATCCTAGACTGAATGAGCTCGATTAGTAGAGTAGTACACTACGGGCAAGCCTATAGTGCATCTTTTATGGCATATGAATACTATTTCTGAGAGTGAGTAAATTCTTTCTATCTTGAGTTCCTAAGTGTTCTTAAATTTCATTGTGTATGGAACTAGCTCTTTGATTTGGTGAGGGCACATGATTCATGAAGGAAAGGTAATGTTGTTGACCTCTATGTTAGAGTAGTTAGTGAATTGTGAATAAAGCATGGTATTTGTGAGTCGATTATTGAGGCGAGGATGTCACACCTTTGTGCTTAAACTATTTTAAAAATTCTTGGTATAACGCGTTAAGGGATTTGCTTAATAAGTTGTATTCATGGGTGTACTTTAATTGCTCGAGAACGAGCAAATGTTTAAGTGTGGGGTGTTGATGTGTGGCTAGAATTCATGGTTTAATGCATTATGTGCCTTACATTTTATGTGCTTTAATGGTAAAAATACACCTCGTTTGAGCATAATGGAGTCTATTTCATGTGTAGATGAATTGAAGATGGAAGCCGAGCTAAATGGATGCATANTTTTATGTTAGTCTTTTTATTTTAGGTAGATTAAAAAAAAAGTAGAAATATGTGGACTCGTCCCGACGATGGATGTCCTAGACAGTTTTCTTGAGGGAAGTAAGTCTAAATAAAATACCAAAAAGATTTTTGTTTTAGGTAGAGTGGTAATTCCCCCTTGATTTTTCTTTGGACCGCGGTTCTTTTCCAAGGGTTTTTAATTGAACCGGGTGTAGGTAGTTTTTAATTTTTAGGAGTAGGAACCACGAGGCTGAGAAATTAATCGCAGCAATATCTCTTGACTTTGTTATTCCTTGAGAATAGCGAGTACTNGCCAGGCGTTAGGCTTGTAAAGCCTGGTCATACCAAGCGTTTGGCAGGCGTTAGGCCTGTAAAGCCAGGTCCTAGATCCGGCTCAGTCCGAGTTTTAAAGGCTTCAAGTGTTTCCCGGTTTGACTAGAAGTATCCTACACGTTTAGGGTTTGTCCCAAAATATATAAATAGACCCAAACACACAACTTTGAGAAGACTTTTTCCATTGGAGACAAGAGGAGATTGGGGAACACTACTCAGAAGATCAAAACATTGATTTTTACATCCTTTATTCCTTACTCTGTAATTTAATTATGCAAGTTATTATGGATTTGATTACTATGAGCATGAGTAGCTAATTTATTTAATCTAAGGTTTTGGTGGAACCCGTTGGGGATGAACTTATTGTGATATTAATATAGTTTTGATTGGTTGATTAATCTCTATTTGTTCAGCTACGTTCTTGTTGTAGTTAATTAAATGGCCATCAATGAGTTGTGCCTATTTATTATGTATCTTCTTGAGAAAGAGTGCATAATTAGGTAGTTGTTGAACAACATCACTCCCGGAGTATATGCGAGAGTCATAACCGAGGGTTTAGAGGTTGGGTTAGAGATAATATACCTCGGGTGCAATCTAAAGTGAGCTGTAACGTAAATATAGCTAGCATAGCTCGAGAGAGTGCGACTAGTAATTATCATAGATGCTCGAGAGAGATTTACGATAGCTGTAGAGTTCATGATTGATAGAGACAACCAAGTCAAAGCTGTAGGAACATACAACTAGGAAAAGTACCAACCGGGAAAACCATTGCCTTAGACCTTTATTCTAATTATTTACAACTGCTATTAGTTAATCTTAGTTTAGCAATCTCATTGATCTTAGTGGTAATTACAACATCGTTTACTATTCATAAAGTTTGAGAAAGTTGATTAAGTGAGAGTTTAGTATTCTGACGGCTTGCTTGATACGTTAATTCCTTGTGGGATTGACTCTGGGCTTAATACCCCGGATTATATTTGCAACGCCCGCTTAGTCTTTTATTAGACACAGTTGAGTGTGATCAATGCACTTGTTATTAACTACATCACTCCTTGGTATGAGAAAAACTTGTGACCAGTATGTTTGGATCTCAAAAAGGACACTCTTAATTAGTTGTACTCTGCCACTATATGAAAGAAATTTGGTGGTCCAACATCTGATCCTGGCAATCATTCTCTCCACCAGTGGCATGCATTGTTGAACTGTTATTTTTTTGGATGATAGGGGAACACCAAGGTATTTGAAAGGTATCTCTCCAATTGCAAAATGCATTTCTGAATAGATTTGGTCCTTCAGTTGTTGATCCACCCATGTTATATATAAAGAACTCTTTTCCATGTTTGCTTTGAGGCCTGAAACAATTGAAAAATGTTCAAATGCCTTAATCATCAGCTGAATAGACATTCGATCAGCCCGGCAGCACATTATTAGGTCATCTTCAAAACAAATATGGGTTAGTTTCATTTTCCTACATCTTGAGTGGTGATTGAAGTTGGGGTTGTAATTCAGTTGTTGCAAAGATCTATTCAAATACTCCATTGTCATCATGAACAGAATTGGTGACATAGGATCTCCTTGTCGTAGCCCTTTTCTTGCTTGGAATTTATGGGTGAGTCCTCCATTGAAAATGATAGAGTAACTCACATTCAAGACACACTCCATAATGGTATTGACAGACTTCATTGGTATGCCAAACTCCAACAAGACCATTCTCATAAAGTCCCACTCAACAATATAATAAGCTTTTCTAATGTCTACTTTCACTAGACATCTAGGGGACATTCCTTTTCTGTTATAACCTTTGACTAATTCATGTGCCACAATGGCATTATCCAAGATATTCCTTCCTTCAATAAAAGCTGATTGTGATGGCCCAACAATTTTGTCCACTACTTGTTTAAGTTTGGCAGTGATCACCTTGGCTATCAACTTGTACAAAGTCGTACAACATGCAATAGGCTTGAATTCCTTGACATATGTAGGATTTGGAACTTTTGACACCAATGTAGTGGTTGTATAGTTTATCTCCTTGAGGATTTTTTCAGTCTAAAAAAATTGGAGAATTGCTATAATAACATCTTCTCCCACTATGTCCCAATTTGCTTTGAAGAATTCAACAAGAAATTCATCTCCCCCCGAGTCTTTGTCAACTGGTATGTCATTCAGAGCCTGCACTATTTCCTCTTTCAGCACTGGTTTGATCAACCCCTGCTGGTCCTCCTTACTGAGACAATAACCATCGTTTGCAATATTGCTATTTAGACAGGGCAGTTCTATAGCCTTAGTACCCAATAACTCTTGGAATAATTTGATGTACTCTTGCTGGATTTGGCCAGGATCAGTCAACATTATTCCCTGGTCATTACATATTGAGGAAATATGATTCCTTGCTTGTCTGGTCTTCATTTGTGCATGAAAGTACCTTGTATTCGAATCCCTTTTTGCTAACCATACAACCCTAGACTTCTGCCTCAGAACCTCCTCATGAATGTTGGACCATTTTTCTAGTTCAAGAATCAGACTTCTCTCCTCATGAATCAAGTTGGAGTTGTACAGGTAGGAGTTCAACATTTGCTGAGTGTCTTGTATCTTTCCTCGAATGACCTCAACCCTTTTTATAAGCTGGATACCTCTTTATGAAGATGCCTTGTGTTAAGCTCAATAAGCTTGGGATTTTTACATACTCCATACATAGTGTATCCGGGGATTTTATACTGCCATGTAGGTTTGGTCACTTCCTTAAACGCTTGATTTTGAAGAAGCACATTGAGAAATCTGAATGGCCTTAGAAGTAGTTTCCTGATTCTTCCAGTGTTAACAATAATGGGAGAGTGATCTGAGCACCTGGGGTTGTGGTATACTGTTTCCAGATGACCATAGCTGTCAAACCATTTTGCATTCTCAAAAGCCCAATCAATGAAGCTATGAATTCGATATGTGCATTTCCCTTGTTACTCTATGAGAATAGACTTCATGTTCTTTTAAGTTGCCCAAGCCCTATATCTTCAATACACTCCTGAAAGTCCTTAATCTCAATGGGATGCACTGGAACACCATTCTGCCTTTCATTCACAGAGAGTACATCATTGAAATCCCCTAACACAATCCATGGATCGATTATGTTGTTATTCAGAGTTCTTAATCCTTGCCATAGAACCTTCCTTTAATTTATGGTATTCAATCCATAAACAAATGTTATCTGGCTAGCAAATGGGGACCCCTTATCTTTCACTAAGCAATGAACAAATTGAGGCCTACATGTTAGTATTTGCACTTCCACTTATTAAGGTTTTCAACCTATCCATATTCTGCCATTTGGTCTTTGAGTGTAGTCAGTAGCTATTTCCCATTCATTCCCCATTTTCTTCTTAACTTTATCAGCCTTGTTGGATCTAACTTTAGTCTCAAGACAACCTATTAGAAGTACCTTATGTGTAAGCAGAAAGGTCTTGAGCTCTTTCTGCTTAAAGGGCTTGTTAAGCCCCCTTATATTCCATGAACAGAATATCATGGAGGTATCTTCCTTGGAGGGCTACGTTCCTTTGTCACTTTTGAAGTGACTAACATTGGTTGAATTCTCAAAGCACTAAACTGATTCTGCTTCAATAACCTCTCAATCTTTTCACTATCCTCATAAATCTCAAGTCTACATTTTTAACTATACCTAATAAAATATTATTAACAAAAATTAAAGCTCATAGATTTATCGGTCACGCCATATTCGTTAATCAAATAAATAAAATACCCATATTTAGCACACTGACACATCAAATTAACACTTTCAAAAAATTAATATTAACAGATAAAAGCCTTAAAATAATTAATAATAAACACAAATTTCTTTGAATTTTTTTTGAAAATTTTGACTATAAAAAACTATCATTTGTTAACTAAATATGTTATTTATTTCAAATAAATATTAAAAACTAATATTTTTTGTCGTTTTTATGTTTCAATATATGTTCATGTTTGAATATGATTAAACAAATTGAGTGCCATGACAAAATTAATTGTACGAATATATTATAAAATAATAAATAAAATACTATAAAGTTATTTTAACTATACGTAAAATACCTAGGTAAATATATATATATATATATATATATAGTATATAATACATAAGATATTACATAATGGAAAAATTTATAATGTCAAGGGTATAATAGACTTTTCAAGTGAAAGTTTTATAAAATTTGGTCAAAGTAACTATTGTGATAACTAGAGCAATAAAATGATTTTTGTGTAACATAAGAAAGAAAAATGATTTTTGGGTAATGAACACAAGTTTGAATGATTTTTACGTAGCCAAAAAAAGAAGAGTGACTTTAGGATAATGAACAAAAAGCTAAATGACCACCTATAAAATTTACTCCAGATATTTTCTTCTATTTTTTCCTTAAGCTAGTCTCTTTTTTCTTCTTTTTCATAATTGCTTGATTTATTTAGATAAATACTTTTATATAAGAAAATGTCTCGTACATTTTTGGGACAACACATCTAATAATAATGTGGTTGCATCTAAATTTCAAAGGATAATGTTACTGAACAAGCTAAGTTATTATCTATATTAATATAGTATCTGGACATGCATGTATTCTATAGGGGATAACCTTTATTTCAAGTGTTAAGTATAAAATTTAAAGGACACCAGAAGTTGTACTCTTTTTAGCATTGATTATAAAATTAATATTTATTATATAAATATATTATTAAATACATCATTATCATTGAAGAATACATATGTATATTAATATAAAATAAAATACTAATTTTTAGGTGTATTAATTTACTGTTGATTATGAAATAATGATATTAATTTAATTAAAAAATCGTTATTGAAGCATCTATATAATACAAAGCAAATAGTGATCCAACCTTTGACAAAAGATTGCATTTTTCGTTTAAAAAAAACATCTAAAAAAATTGAGCAAATACATCTCTTTTGCATAAATTAGTGAATCCAACGTGATTAGGTGGAAGCCAAGTTCCATATAGTTTCTTCTACCATATAATTAGGGCATCAGAAGAGTAGTTACAAATAATACGGATTCATATTTGTAACACCAATTTTTTGATTGGAATTTCAAGTTTGAGTGACTTGGTCTTTTATCTGGAGTAGTCTAATAATGTTAACGTTATTATTTGTCGCATATACTACCTGCATTATAATTTCTAACATAACCGGCCACTACATGAACCAAACAACCAAAGAGTATTCTCTCTCTGTTAGATGGCTTCAATTATTGTGCGGGAGGAAAGTGTTTTGCTTTGCTGGTTGGCCATATGGACTGTCATTTGGTCAATATTTATAACGGAGAAGGGTCAAAAATGTCCCTGAACTATTGAATAATAAAAAAATTAATTATTTAATATTCACGTGACAACTTCTGCTAGTCTTGTTATAGATCAATAAAAGACGTCAACTCAGCAACGCAGTGCTAGCCACATACCTAAGAGGCTTTAGGGAAATTAAATCACTTCTTCCTTTGCTTATGATATTAAAAGACAGTACAGAAATAGTAGTAATTATTATTGTCATATGTTAAGAAGATACTGAAGTATTTCTCTTTTCTTTGTTTCTCTTTTTCGTTTTCTTTTTGGTCTAAGTGCAGTGGAGTTCCAAGTTCCAACTTTAAAGAAATTTATGCATGGACTTTCAAATTTGTTGCTCCTAATGTGAGCACCCTCAAATTTTGACTCAAATTATGCTGGAATTTTTTGTATATCAATTTTTGTTCAGATTTATCCTCGCATGAAATAGAGATTATTTTTAATGACTTTACAAATACTGATTATTTCTTAATTACCAATCCGAACATTGGCTAGCCCATACTGTGAATTTTCCCATTACGGAAGAAAACCTGAGATTTTGCTGAAAGACAATGAGAGGAAAGTTATGCTAATAAGAGGTACCATAATTAATCGAAATATACGCAAACTAGAGTTTAGAACTCTTCATTGGTAAAATTCCAACAGATAAGTCGGGGATTCAGGTCATGTTTGAGCAAGTGAGAACCAATGTTGACCCCTAATGATGGCAGGAGATAGGACCCCTAAGGTTGTATTTCAAATGTGTAATTCTTTTAAAAACTCCAAAATAGGTAAGATTGAGCATGAGGACATTACATTACATCTGCCTTTCTGACTTCAACATTCTTCCACAACAGAGCATTTTTAGGGAGTATTTATAAGATGCGTACTGTACATAAAACATGCATCCATATTGTTTCGCAACAAAATTAGACAGTGAGCCTCCCTTCCATGGTACATTAATGCTACTCTTCCATGGCTTTTCCCCCAACATCTTCACCCGATGTCTGTAATCAACCAATACCAATGTTAAAAAAACAACACAAGGAGTAATTTCTCTTAAGTAGGACATAAGATGTATAGGTATATGTTCTTTTTTTTTTTTTTTTTTTTTTTTTTTTGAATGTGATGATTCGTCGCTGATCACGCGCAACTATACCTTATAAAAAGGACTAAGCGGTCGTTGCTAATAGATTCCGGTTAACAAGCCGGGAGTCGAATCCCACAGGAAATTAACCTATTAAGCACAACTACTAGACTCGCACAAACTCACCCAATCAATCTTCAGAAATATTGAAATAACAAATTGAATGTTTACTAGCTAAATATCACGTAATGAAAATGCAATAATTAATAACTAACTATGAACAGGTTGTAGACAAGAATTGGAATGATCTAAGGTTATGATTTCCCCTATTATCGGAATCATTTCCGCTACATTTCCTATATATTTGTCTAAGTTTTCTCTACCGATCATGAGCGCTCTAAGTGTCGTAATTCTCTCCTGAGTAACTACCACAATTTACTAGACATATTCTTCCGAAGTACGCTACCTGACACTAAGTACGGCTCACTCGTATCGCACCAAAGTTTCGTTATTCTTAATCTCACGTTTAAACCCTCTGTATATCCCTCATATACGTTAGGAGTGATGTTGTTCAACAACTACCTAAATATGCACTCTCTTCCGAGTAATACACACTCAATAGGCACAGTCGATTAAGAGATCTTCAACCAACTACAATAATAACGTAGTTGAACAAATAGAGAAAATGCTACGTCAAATCTATGTTAATGTAACAGGAAAATCATCCTCCAATAGGTTCCATCAAAACCCTAGATTAGGAGTTTAGCTACTCATACTCATAGTAACAATATCCCAAATATTTTGCATAAATAAATTACAAAGTAAAGATGAAGGAATGTAGAAATCGATGATTCTAACTCCCAACGGGTGTTCCACGAGCTATTCTTGCCTCCGGTCGCAAAACTCCTTCAAAAATGGTGTTTAGTGTCTATTTATATGTGTAGAAAACGACCTAAACAACATAGGCCAAGTCCTAGTCAAACCAAGAGACGAAATAAGCCTCCAAAATTCGGAATAGGCGCGCCTCAGACTGTGCCTCGCGAGACTCCACGTGAGATGAACCTCGCCCCAGACCATGTGACACCATCCTCCACGCGAGCTCGACCTAGCCTTATCCCTTGCGTCGCCTCCTCCCACGCGAGCTCAAAGGCTCGCCTCGCCATCTCTAACGCGAGCTAATTCGCCAGCTTCCCCATTTTTCCGCTGCTCACTTCTTTCTTCCTTCGTTTCAACTGTTTTCGAGCATGCTTTAGACCTTAAATATTCCTTCTGCTCTACTTTCATCTTCAATATACCTACACATAAAATAGACTCCATTACGCGCAAATAAAGTGTAGTTTAATATTAAAGCACATAAAATGCAAGGTAAATAATGTACTAAAATATGAAATTATAGCCGCACATCAGTCACGAATGGACAGTTTGTCATCCTATAATTGAAAATCAGAACTATGTATAAATCCATCTGTACAAGCAAACAAATTCAACTACGGGACTGCTGATTGTTTCAAGCCCTTTACTTAACTCAGATCTCTTTTCAGTTCCCAGTCTTACTTCTTCAGGTTGTGATAAATTTCTTCATTTGGAAACAGCAAGTAATACTTACACTGCGCTGAAAGACAGAGTTAGATACTGAATTCACCAAACCATTGCCGCTAAATTCTTGAAATCTATATATAGAACACTTACGGTAGCTTTTACGAGGAAAATATAATACAACAACCTGATCTAGGCAGCTGAGTCCTTCCTTAAAATACAGTTTTCACAATGCTAGCTAAGTTTGGAGTAGTCACAGTAATTCCATAAAATTTACTACGAATCTCAAACTGAAATAGCTTATTTAATTGCGAACCTTGGCAGCGGACTTGAGCAGTTGCTTAGGATCAAGCTTTCTAATTTTAGGACATCCCGAAAACACTTTCTCATCCTCAAAGGTGCCTTTGCCGATTACGAACCTTTTCAGTTTATTGGTAATGCAAGTTTGGAAGCATCCAACTTTTGCACTAGCATTTTTAAATTTGCAGGCCCCATTATTTGTATACGTTAGAAAAAATTGCAGAAGATTAGAAGAGAAATATAGCGTGAAAGATCACAATCTTTCAAGAGATATTGCCCGTATATTCTTAAGGGGTTACACGCAATTCTCCGTCAGGATACAACAAAGCCAGAATTATACTTGCAAATTGAATATCACTGCTCCTGGGGTCTCCTTGTATTTATAGAATTCAAGAGAAGACTTTTCATAAAAGTCACACTCCTACAAGAACATATATGTATGTTCTATTTAAAACTCAAATTTAAATAATCAAAAAATGTTCCAAAATATAAATACGAAAATAAAACCTTTATTTAAAGGTCCTACATGGCCCGCGCCCAAGCCCCAAGTACAAGTCCAAGTTCAGGTCATTTGTATACTCCCTCTGTTTCAATTTAGATTAGTTTGACTCGGCACGGAGCTTAAGAAAAAAAAAGACTTTTAAAAAGTGTGGTCTTAAAAGCTTAAAGGGTAAAAGCTTTGTGGGCCATGACATTTGTATGGTTATAAAAGCTTCTCATTAAGGGTAAAATGACGAGTTTAAAATTGAATTATTTCTAAATTTAGAATTGTGTCATTTATTTTGGAACAGACTAAAAATGAAAGTACCTCATCTAATATATATATATATATATATATATATATATTGTCACGACCCAAAAATTACTAGTCTTGATGACACCTAAGTCGATCCGCTAGGTAAGCCAACTAACAGAAAATACAATTCAAAAGAGATTATAGGAAAATAGTAAAGAATTAGCTGAACATTTACAAATTTACCCAAGACCTGGTAGTACGAATCACGAGCTTCTAAGATTTGGAATTTCAAAACTGATACAAATAAATACACNATATATATATATATATATATATATATATATTGTCACGACCCAAAAATTACTAGTCTTGATGACACCTAAGTCGATCCGCTAGGTAAGCCAACTAACAGAAAATACAATTCAAAAGAGATTATAGGAAAATAGTAAAGAATTAGCTGAACATTTACAAATTTACCCAAGACCTGGTAGTACGACACGAGCTTCTAAGATTTTGAATTTCAAAACTGATACAAATAAATACACGTTCTGCTTGAAGGTTACATAAACAGATTAGCAATAACCTAAGCTACCATGGACAAATGGCAGCTATATCCAAACGCACGAACATCTTCAGAATCAGCATCCGACGTCACCAGCAGCTCCACTCCAAAATCTGCACGCAATGTGCAGAAGTGCAATATTAAGATAACCGAACCCATTTACTTATAAGTATTTTGTCTAACCTCGTAGAAGTAGTGACAAGGCTTTTAGTTGAAAGATGTTATTTAATATAACCTGTACATTAGACTAACCATATAGGCAGTTCAAAACATAATATATAACAGTACCGTATACGACTCTGTGAGACAGTCAACAATTACTAGCAGAAATTAAAGTAGAAGATTTACAAACTTTCCTGGTATAAGAAGTGTATCCAAGATATCAAGTCACATGGCACGGTAACACCCTTCGTGCTTCTATCTCATCCTCACCATATATAAATAAATTTATGTAACAAATCAATTAGCACGGCAATACCCTTCGTGCGTTCAACTCATCCTTCCAAATGTACGTATAATAGAACCAACCATATGACAGAACACGATAATAGGAATAATAACAATGGACAAGGATATACATGTGGGCAACAGTAAAGAACTAAACGGAAAGCACGTGATAATAACAACAATTGGAAAGAAAGGGATATCAACGTCAATTAACTAGTATATTGGAGGCTTAAGTACAAATATAACAAATAAGAAGGAAACACATGATCTTTACAAGTTAACAAGTAAGGGCGTGAATGACTAGCATGACGGAATGCTTAAACTAGAGTGTGAATAGGTATGGCATGAGTATAATTTTAAAAGCAGGAAATAGGCATGTGATAGGCATTTTAAGCAAGTAAAAGACATGGACAACGCAACAACAAGATAGAGGTCAAATACTGTCACGACCCGAAATCCCACCTTCAGGCCGTGATGGCACCTAACGTTGCACCCGCTAGGCAAGCCAACGTGTTAATTGAATTGATTTATTAACTAGTGAAAGTAACAAACACTGACTAGATAATTGAGATAAAGTGCGGAAGCATTAACAAAATCTAAATAACAATAGATAATAACGAAGAAATCCCTTTAAGTACAAAACCCAGAAATGGAGTTACAACCTCACGAACCAATCTAAGATTTAGCTAAAAACAACAGTTTGAAGTAAAAATAATATATCTGTTTTGGAAACACATAGATGACAGAATGAAAGATAAACAGTGACGCCGAGATCCACTAACGACTGCGGAACTACCTCGGTGTCGTCTGAAATGGACTGAAGGACACTCTCCCTAACGATGTCCACCGGGTCCGCCTGCGTAATCTGCACAACATAAAGAAGTGCAGGTGTAGCATCTGTACAACTGACCCCATGTACTGAATAAGTGCCGAGCCTAACCTCGGCGAAGTAGTGACGAGGCTAGGACACGACAACAAAATTTACCTGTGCAGTTCAATAGTATAGCAGAAAATAAATAAGAAATACAGTTACGGGGAAAAACATGCTAGGGATAAAAGGGGCAACACTTTCTAAAATAGTAGAATCAAGTACTAACGGGAATGTAGAAGTAAAACAGGAAGTAACAACTCGAAACAAGTAAAATAGACAGGAGAAGGCACGGCATGACCCCTCGTGCATAGCCTCAAAATCACACGGCAGGGAATGTCCCCTCGTGCATAACCTCACGATCACTCGGCACAGAATGTCCCCTCGTGCATAAATAATAACCGCTCGGCACAGAATGTCCCCTCGTGCATAAATGAATATAGAAACAACAATTGATATGAAAGTTTAACAATAAAACATTTCAAATGTACAAAAATAATCAGCAAAACTCTATTGTCCCGGCAAAGGACTCAGCTATAACTATTCTCACTCAGAATTATAATGTCAATAGTAACACCCTCGATCGAACACATAATCAATAACTTTCTACGTCATGAAATACATCAAGATGCCACTTCCAAGGTTCCCAATTATTCACAACACAGAGAATATCAAAAAACATTAAATAACTCATTAAAAATTCGACTCACGGGCATGCTTGACCACAACATATAGGTACCCATCACCTTACCTATACATTGCACATGAATTACACAAAGCAAATAAGACTATATACCTATTCCCTCAAGCTAAAGTTAGGCCAAACATTTACCTCGACTCCAAGAATGCAAATCAAGCCTCTAGCACTGCTTTCCCTCTCGAATCCAACTCCGAAACGATAGTATCTAAGAAGAATCGACTCAATAATATTAATAATGACTCAATAATTCAATCCCAAAGTCTAATTATACATTTCCCATCATTCTTCCAAAAATACTAAAATTCGACCCCGGGCCCGCTTGGTCCAAACACGAGGTTCAGACCAAAAATCGATCACCCATTCCCCCACGAGCCCGAATATACAATTTGTTTTGAAATCCGACCCCAAATGAGGTTGAATTCTCAAAATTTCCAAAAGCCCTAACTCTACCCAAAACCCCCAATTTCTACCCTTGATTTCATGATTTTAGGCTTAGAATCTAGTATTAGATGATGAAAATGGAAGAAGTTGGAGTTAAGAACACTTACCTATGAATCCATGGTGGAATGGTCTCTTAAGAATCGCCCAAGAAGAGTGGAGAAGAAGAAAATGGTGAAAGATATGAAAATTCTATAATGGGTATTCTATTTTAAGGCTTTTAAATGACTGGACGAAATAAGCCTATGCGATCGCGAAGAGAGGGTTGTGATCGCCTAGAGGTCTGCTTCTAATGCATCGCGATCGCGAACAGGGACCTGCGATCGCACAACTCAAGGAACCCCTCCCTATGCGATCGCACAGGGTATCTAGCCAGCCCCCACGCGGACCTCCTATACCCCTATGCGATAGCGGACAGTTCTATGTGATCGCATAGAGGAAACTGACCTCCCCCTCATTTAAAGCTATGCGATCACAACTAACCCTACGCGATCGCATAGAGCAAAGCATCAGACACAAGCAACAACCTATTTACACCAGATTTTTCAACCTTTTAGCACCTCGACACCTACCCGAAACTCACCCGAGCCCTCGGGGCTCAAAACCAAATATACACATGACTTCAAAATTATCCTACGAACTTATTCGAGTAATTAAACCACCAAAATAACATCAAAAACAATGAATTAAACTCAAAAATCCATAGAATTTCCTCAAACTTCATAAACTATCAAATTTTCCATTTTTGATCCGAAACACGTCAAACCAAGTCCGTTGCTTACCAAATTTTACAGATGACTCACATAATACATATTGAACCTGTTCCGGGCTCCGGAACCATGATACGGGCCTGGTAACATAGATTTCACATCAAAGTTCATTTTCAAAAGTTTTTATTATTTTCAGAAAACAATTTCCTTTAAAAATTTATTTCTCGGACTTGGGACCTCGGAATTCGATTCCGGGCATACACCCAGGTCCCATATTTTCCTACGGATCCTCCAGGATCGTCAAATCATGGGTCCGGCTCAAAGCATCGGCCACCACATTGGCTCTCCCCAGATGATAGAGAATGGTAATATCATAAACCTTCAGCAACTCTAACCATCTCCTCTGCCTCATGTTCAACTCCTTCTGTCCGAACAGATACTGTAAGCTCTTATGGTCCGTGAACACCTCACATGGCATCCCATACAGATAGTGCCTCCAAATTTTCAATGCATGAACAATAGCTGCAAGCTCCAAATCATGAACTTGATAGTTCTTCTCATGAATCTTCAACTGGAGGGAAGCATAGGCTATAACCTTGCCATCCTGCATCAACACTGCACCAAGCCCAACCCGTGAAGCATCACAATACACGGTATACGGTCCTGAACCTGTGGGCAAAACTAACACTGGTTCCGTGGTCAAGGCTGTCTTGAGCTTCTGAAAGCTCGCCTCACACTCATCAGACCACCTGAACTGAGCACTCTTCTGAGTCAACCTGGTCATTGGGGCTGCAATAGATGAAAAGCCCACCACAAACCGGCGATAATAACCTGCCAAGCCCAAGAAACTCCGGATCTCTGTAGCTGAGGTGGGTCTAGGCCAATCTCTGACTGCTGAAATCTTCTTGGGATCCACCTGAACACCCTCTGACGATACCACATGGCCTAGAAATGCAACTGAACTCAACCAGAACTCACACTTGGAAAATTTGGCATACAACTGACTATCCCTCAAAGTCTGGAGGGCGACTCGAAGGTGCTGCTCATGCTCCTCATGGCTACGGGAGTAAATCAAAACATCATCAATGAAAACAATCACAAATGAGTCCAAATAGGGCCTGAACACTCGGTTCATCAACTCCATAAAAGCAGCGGGGGAATTTGTCAGCCCAAATGACATCACCAAGAACTCATAATGCTCATACCGAGTGCGAAAGGCTGTCTTAGGGACATCAGACGACCTAATCCTCAGCTGATGGTAACCAGATCTCAAGTCAATCTTGGAAAACACTGAAGCACTCTGAAGCTGGTAGAATAAATCATCAATCCTCGGTAAAGGGTACTTATTCTTAATAGTAACCTTATTCAACTGCCTGTAGTCAATACACATCCTCATCGAGCCATCTTTCTTCTTGACAAACAACACTAGGGCACCCCACGGAGAAACACTGGGCTTAAAAAAGCCTTTATCCAACAAATCTTGCAATTGATCCTTCAACTCCTTCAACTCTGGTAGGGCCATACGATACGACAGAGTAGAAATAGGCTGGGTGCCCTGAGCTACCTTAATACAAAAATCAATATCCCTGTCGGGTGGCATACCCGGCAAGTCAGCAGGGAATACCTCTGGAAACTCACGAACCACGGGCACAGACTCTAGGGAAGGAACGTCGGTGCTAGAATCACGAACATAGGACAGATAGGCCAAACAACCCTTCTCGACCATGCGCCGAGCCTTCATATAAGAAATAAATCTACCAGAAGAATGACTAGGAGTCCCTCTCCACTCCAAACGAGGTACCCCTGGCAAGGCCAAGGTCACTGTCTTGGCATGATAGTCCAGAATAGCATAATAGGGGGATAACCAATCCATGCGCAATATAACATCAAAGTCAACCATATCAAGAAGCAAAAGATCAACCTGAGTCTCTAGACCACCAATAACTACTAAGCAAGCAAGGTAGACTCGATCTACCATTATAGAATCACCCATCGGTGTAGACACATGCACATCAGTACTCAAGGAATCACGGGGCATACTCAAATAAGGGGCAAAATATCAAGACACATAGGAGAATGTAGACCCCGGATCAAATAACACCGAAGCCTCTCGGCTGCAAACTGAAACCGTACCTGTAATAACTGCATCAGAAGCCTCAGCATCCGATCTGGCAGGAAAAGCATAGCACCGGGGCTGAGCCCCTCCAACCTGAACATCACTGGGTCGACCTACTGCGGCCTGACCTCTACCTCTCGTGGCATGTCCTCCACCTCTATGAGTCTAACCTCCACCTCTGGCACCACGACCGCCACCCCTAGCTGGCTGAGGGGGTGGGGGTGCGCTTGATGCGGGAACCATGGCACGGGAACCCTGATACTGAGACCCACCAGAACCTCGGGGGCAAAACCTGGAAATATGCCCCAAATCACCGCAAGAATAACAAGGCCTCTGCTGCTGTGGCTGCTAATTCTGGAACTGGACCTGTCGACCCTGATAACCACCCTGGAAGCTCTGAAGCGGCGGTGCACTGATAGGTGCTGGTGGTGCACTAATAGGAGCTGGCGGTGCACTGTGAGATACCTGAAGTGCCGACTGATAGGGTCTGGGAGGATGACCTCTGCCGAAAGAATCCCTGCCCCCAGATGAGGCTCCACTGAATCGACCGAAGTGACGGGGCCTCTTGTCAGCCCCCTGACCACCACCCTATGACAAAATCATCTCAATCCTCCTTGCCACATTGGCCGCATCCTGGAATGAAATATTAGTACCTAACTCCTTAGCTATCTGAAGCCTGATGGCCTGAGCCAAACCCTCAATAAACCTCCTCACTCTCTCATGATCAAAGAGAAGTATCATAAGTGCATGTCGAGCTAGAGTGATGAACCTAGTATCGTACTGAGTGACAGACATAGATCCCTGCTGGAGGCGCTCAAACTGCCTCCAAAGATCCTCCCTCTGAGTAACTGGAAGGAACTTCCCCAAGAATAACTCGGAGAACTGAGCCCAAGTCAATGGTGCAGACCCAGCTGGCCTGGTCAAACAGTAGTCTCTCCACTAGGTCTTGGCAGATCCCGAAAGAAGAAAAGTAGCAAAATCAACTCCATTAGACTCTACTATACCCATGTTCCGAAGAACCTCATGACAGCTGTCCAAATAATCCTGGGGATCCTATGATGGTGCACCAGTAAATGGAGTAGTGAATAACTTGGTGAATCTATCCAATCTCCATAAAGCATCTGCTGACATAGCTGCTCCCTCAACTGTCGGTTCCATAATACCGGGATGAGCTGCTCCGGCTGTCTGAGGTGCCGGAGTCTGGAATTGAGGATCTAGCTACTCTGGTGTGCGAGTAGCAGGAGTATGGGTCCCTCCCCCAGCCTGAGAAACGACTGGTGCAGTAGGAAGAAGACCGGCCTGAGCCACACTCTCCATGAGTCCCACTAAGCGGACTAGAGCGTCCTGAAGCACCGGGGTGGCAATGAACCCCTCTGGGACCTGAGCTGGTCCAACTGGAACTGTCTGAGTAGGAACCTCACCGGAAAAGTCTATCGGTGGGTCCTCTACTGAGGTTGCTGCTCTGGGTTGAGCCCTGCCCCTGCCTCGGCCTCTAGTATGGCCTGGGCCTCGACCCCTCGTAGGAGCTGCAACAGGAGAATCGAGCTACTGATCGGTAGATGAGGAAGCACGCGTTCTCGCCATCTGTGAGAGAATAGAATCGAAACTCAATTAGCATTTAGAATTCAAATCGCACGACAGAAAAGAAGAAAAGTGAATTTATTCCTAACTTTGCAGCCTCTGGGGATAAGTACAGACGTCTCCGTACCGATCCCTCAGACTCTACCAAGTTTGTCCGTGAGTTGTGAGACCTAAGCAACCTAGTGCTCTGAACCAACTTGTCACGACCCGAAATCCCACCTGCAGGCCGTGATGGCGCCTAACGTTGCACCCGCTAGGCAAGCCAACGTGTTATCTGAATTGATTTATTACCAAGTGAAAGTAACAAACACTGACTAGATAATTGAGATAAAGTACGGAAGCATTAACAAAATCTAAATAACAATAGCTAATAACGAAGAAATCCCTTTAAGTACAAAACCCCGAAATGGAGTCACAACCTTAGGAACCAATCTAAGATTTAGCTAAAAACAACAGTTTGAAATAAAAATGATATATCTGTCTTGGAAAAACATAGATGACAGAATTAAAGATAGACAGTGACGCCGAGATCCACGAATGCCTGCGGAACTACCTCGGTATCGTCTGAAATGGACTGAAGGACACTCCCCCTAACGATGTCCACTGGGTCCGGCTGCGTAATATGCACAACATAAAGAAGTGCAGGTGTAGCATCAGTACAACCGACCCCATGCACTGAATAAGTGCCGAGCCTAACCTCGGCGAAGTAGTGACGAGGCTAGGACACGACAACAAATTTTACTTGTGCAGTGCAATAGTATAGCAGCAAATAAACAAGAAATACAGTTATGGGGAAAAACATGTTAGGGATAAAAGGGGCAACACTTGCTAAAACAGTAGAATCAAGTACTAACGGGAATGTAGAAGTAAAACAGGAAGTAACAACTCGAAACAAGTAAAATAGACAGGAGAAGGCACGTCATGACCCCTCGTGCATAGCCTCAAAATCACACGGCACGAAATGTCCCCTCGTGCATAACCTCACAATCACTCGGCACAGAATGTCCCCTCGTGCATAAATAATAACCGCTCGGCACGGAATGTCCCCTCGTGCATAAATGAATATAAAAGCAACAATTGATATGAAAGTTTAACAATACGACATTTCAAATGTATAGAAATAATCAGCAAAACTCTATTGTCCCGGCAAGGGACTCAGCTATAACCATTCTCACTCAGAATTATAATTTCAACAGTAACACCCTCAACCGAACACATAATCAATAACTTTCTACGTCATGAAATACCTCAAGATGCCACTTCCAAGGTTACCAATTATTCACAGCACATAGAATATCAAAGAACATTAAATAACTCATCAAAAATTCGACTCACGGGCATGCTTGACCACAACATATAGGTACCCGTCACCTCACCTATACGTTGGACATGAATTACACATATAAAATAAGACTCTATACATATTCCCTCAAGCTAAGGTTAGGCCAAACACTTACCTCGGCTCCAAGAATGCAAATCAAGCCTCTAGCACATCTTTCCCTCTCGAATACAACTCTGAAACGATAGTATCTAAGAAGAATCGACTCAATAATATTAATAATGACTCAATAATTCAATCCCAAAGTCTAATTATACATTTCCCATCATTCTTCCAAAAATACCAAAATTCAACCCCGGGCCCGCTTGGTCCAAACACGAGGTTCGGACCAAAACCCGATCACCCATTCTCCCACAAGCTCGAATATACAATTTGTTTTGAAATCCGACCCCAAAATGAGGTTGAATTCCCAAAGTTTCCAAAAGCCCTAACTCTACCCGAAACCCCCAATTTCTATCCTTGATTTCATGCTTTTAGGCTTAGAATCTAGTATTAGATGATGAAAATGGAAGAAATTGGAGTTAAGAACACTTACCCATGAAGCCATGGTGGAATGGTCTCCTAAGAATCGCCCAAGAAGAGTGCAGAAGAAGAAAATGGTGAAAGATATGAAAATCCCGGAATGGGTATTCTGTTTTAAGGCTTTTAAATGACTGGACGAAATAAGCCTATGGGATCGCGAAGAGAGGGTTGCGATCGCATAGAGGTCTGCTTCTAATGCACCGCGATCACGAACAGGGACCTGCGATTGCACAACTCAAGGAACCCCTCCCTATGCGATCGCGAACAAGTCTATGCGATCGCACATGGTACCTAGCCAGTCCCCCACCCGGACCTCCTATACCCCCATGCGATCGCGGACAGTTCTATGCGATCGCATGGAGGAAACTGACCTCCCCCTCATTTAAACCTATGCGATCGCAGCTAACCCTACGCGATCGCATAGAGCAAAGCATCAGACACCAGCAACAACCTGTTTACACAAGATTATTCAACCTTTTAGCACCCCGACACCTACCCGAAACTCACCCGAGCCCTCGGGGATCAAAACCAAATATACACACGACTTCAAAATCATACTATGAACTTATTCGAGTAATTAAACCACCAAAATAACATAAAAAACAATGAATTAAACTCAAAAATCCATAGAAGTTCCTCAAACTTCATAAACTATCTAATTTTCCATTTTTGATCCGAAACACGTCAAACCAAGTCCGTTTCTTACAAAATTTTACAGATGAGTCACATAACACATATTGAACCTATTCCGGGCTCCGGAACCATGATAAGGGTCAAATTTCACATCAAAGTTCATTTTTAAAAGTCTTTATTATTTTCAGAAAACAATTTCCTTTAAAAATTCATTTCTCGGACTTGGGACCTCGGAATTTGATTCCGGGCATACACCCAGGTCCCATATTTTCCTACGGACCCTCCGGGACCGTCAAATCGTGGTTCCGGGTCCGTTTACCAAAAATGTTGACCAAAGTCAACTTTATTCTATTAATTATCATTAATTCAACTGTTTAACACATTTCCACATAAAGGCTTCCCGCTTACGCGCCCGGGAATCGAGGTGAGATTAACGGAGGCTTTTGGGGCCTCAGAACATAATTTTAGCTAAATTTACACAGGATGACCTTTTGGGTCATCACAAATACGCTACAATAACAACATATCACACAAAATATATAATTTCGACAATAACAGCTCAAGGTAAAGGCGGAAATGTATACAAGAAAAATAGATATCACATCATGATGCATGTCACCCATCCTCACCTGCACGGAAACACCCTTCGTGCCATTACCTTACAATATTAAAAGTATAACAATATAAATGTAATGGCACGACATCACCCTTCGTGCTTTTACTCTCACATAATATGGCACGGTATCACCCTTCGTGCTTTACACTCTTCCCTCACATGATAATGTATATAAAATGGCATGGCATCATCCTTCGTGCTTTACACTCTTCCTCACATGATAATGAATATAAAATGACACGGGATCACTCTTCGTGCTTTACACTCTTCCTCACATGATAATGAATATAAAATAGCACGTCATCACCCTTCGTGCTTTACACTCTTCCTCACATGATAATGAATATAAAATGGGACGACATCACCCTTCGTGCTTTACACTCTTCCTCACATGATAATGAATATAAAATGGCACGACATCACGAAGTAAAATAGCAAGGCATGAAGTATAAATAACATCTAGGAGAGTGTCCAAACGAATATTCCAAACAAATTCTCAATCACTAATTTCTAAGTCAACAATGATTCAATGAACCCTCAAGGAACACATAATTCAAGTACTTCCACAAATCCCACGATTTATCAACAGTACAAGTATGGAATCTAGCATCTCAAAATATCGGCCGTAACAGTGTATTAATGATTACGCATAGAGATGACCGAATTAGACACATCAATGTATTCTCAGAGTTTCATCAAATTTAATCAAGTTATAATAGGCTAAGTCTCGATTCTAACATTTAATACTAGGTTCTTAATATCTAGAAGTCAAGTGAGACATGAAGCAATTCTACAAACATAAATGTAACATAATCCACACTGAAGCATGATTAACCCTGGTACATATATATACGCTTGTCACCTCATATATGTATCATCCCCGCCGGTAGCAAACAATGACAAATAAGAGGAAAAATTTCCTCAACAAAGTTAGGCAAACCACTTACCTCGAACAAGTCAATTACAATACCGAGCAAGCCAAGCGATGCTCCAAAAATGCAATCATGTGCGTAGTGGCCTCCGAACGTCTTAAAACTAGCCAAAAGCAACTCAAATACATCAAATAAAACCCAAGGAAATAATTCCAAATGATAAAGATCGAATCATAAATCAAATCCCAAATTCGGCCAAAAATCACACCTGGGCCCACGCATCGGAACCCGATAAAACTCATTCAATTACGAGTCCAACCATACTATTTTAACTCAATTCCGACTCCAAATCGATGTTCAAAACTCAAAAATTCATATTATGAAACTTTAGGCCAAAACCCCTAATTTCCTCTTTAAAATTCATCAACCAAAAGCTAAAATCGAAGATAGATTCATGGAATATAATTAAAACTGAGTAGAGAACACTTACCCCGATTTATATGGTGAAAATCGCCTAAACAATTGCCCTATTCCGAGCTCCCCAACTCAAAATATGTTAAATGAATAAAACCCTTATTTTAATATTGTTCTGCCTTGTTTCTTGTGCCAAATGATTTTGAAACTCGCTTTTGATACCTCCAATGGATTTCTTGTGAAATTCTAGTCAAGTTAGGCTATTGAATCACTCCATTTGACCTTATATTGAAGGAGCTATGTTGGTTTCAATATTTGAAAATAGTGCAGATTTTAAATATGAAGTCAGTGGCAATTTCGTAATTAATCTGAAAAATCTAGCAACCCAATTCTTAGTAAAATGACCATAAACTCCTCATACGATGTCCAAATTCGACGATTCTTTTTTCTATGGCTTCGTAATTGTGATACGGATCTAACGCTTTAATAAAAACAGAAATTGGAGCTATTTTGCTAATTTAGTACAATTTATGCTTGAAGAATCAACGTCGAAACATAAAAAAACGAGCGCAACACAACCCAAACCTATCCGAAACTCACCCGAGCCCCTCGGGACCATGTCCAAACATACCAAAAAGTCCCATAACATAACACGGACTCACTCGAGCCTTCAAAATACCGAGCGAAGTGCAGATACTCAAAATGACTTATCGGGTCGTCACATACTCCACCACTTCAACACACGTTCGTGCTCGAACGTGCCAGGAGTCTTTCCAAAGCTACCAAATCATGGTGTAACCTTACTAAGAATAAACTCGGGGGTGATCCCACGTCACCCTGATCCACATAAGCCTTCCAACACAACATAACTAGAGATCCTTATTTCAATCTTAGTCCTTAAGTCTTAGAACTCAATCTCTATTATCCAGAATTCATTACAAGACCCGAATCCCACAACCACATATTGTATAAGTCTGAAAAAGTTGTATCAAGTCAAAACCATAACACAAGATGTAATCACATGATATACTCCATTACTTCGACACTCACAGTAGGAACTGTCGACCATCATTACTGCCCAAAACAAAATTCGGTGTCGGTAGAAAACCTCATACCGATTAGAACCTCATTCAAAACCTTCATACCCTACCGATGATGAAATAAACACGCATAACCGCTTAACCACTCATCTGATAAATAAGCCAAGAAACTCTCGCCCGACCAGGTCCATTGTCCACATCCTCAACAAAATATAGTGTTATTCTTCCAAACCTTCCTCATCCCAATACAATAACACAAATCTCATGTCTAGAAACCTCATATCAGCCAATGCGAGCAGCCGCACCGACAAGCATCAACAATAAACATATGGATCCACACGCAACCCCGTTCCATACACTACGAAGTAATAATTCAGACATGACAGATAACAGTAAGAAAACTACTAAGCAAGTTAAGCAGGCATGGAAATTTTAGCATTTTACTATGAACTATTCTCAACAAGGTGAAAGCAACATACACAAAATGGAAATAAGGAGCCACACTTCATTACTGTGCCATTGCGGCGTGCAACCCGATCTTATCATATCAATCCATATAGGGTACCTTTCGAGCCATAATACCCGGGCTCACTGACCACATGTGCATCAACATCAAGAACAAGAGAGTGTACAAAATATAACTGTGGGAAAAATCATTAGGAACAAACAATACTGAGAAAGTCAAGCACAACTATTGTGCAATAAGCAAATCAACATCACAAGGGCCACCTCGCCCATAGTGCCATAAGGCCTAAACTGAATCACAATATGCTTGCGAAGAATCATGTAACCCTCACAACTCATCATAGCGTAAGAGAGAAACATACGACATAATCCAAGGCGCGAATAACATACACTCCACCCAATGATATACATGTGGCATCAACTATACAAGAGCAAGCAAATCCAACCTGATACAGACACACCCTCACTAGGCTCAAAATAATCCACAAACCAAATTCTGATCATCCTCAAACATGTAATAAACCTTCCAAAGTCTATAGAAACCTAACACTTGCCATTAATCATCCAATATTCTACACTCCTTCACAACCATCAATCAAGGAATAGTCCACTAACAAGAACATTCAGTCTCTGAGCCTCACGAATACCAGAATTTTCATACCCAATCTCAACACTGCTTCTCAAATAACTGACACGTAATTCATACTCCATCATATCGCGGAGAAGCACCCATAAGTCGAAACACAATGTGCCTGCCAACAGGCGAACTCTACTTCGATGGGAATCCTATAGTGCCAACAAGACTTCAAACACCCAAAATTGTCCGAGACATTATGAACTCGTATCCTTCCCTCCAAAACTAAACTGCAACCTTGTACATACAACCTTTCAACCCCACACGGCGCATCGCCTATAAATGCTAACTCGCAACACTACGAAAGTCTCATAGTCAACTCTGAACCATAAGCAAATTGAACACCTCATCACCCGAGAATCTTTCATTTAACTCAATTCAGGAGAACACCACCACACACAATATAGCTTATATACCTGTAGAAAGCATCAACTCCGAACGTGGTCATAACCATGATAAATTCTCCGGAACTCAGTAATAAATAATTGAGTAATCAGAACCAATCGCCTCTAACTCAATCGAGTCACGCAGACTGCCAACCTGAAATTAACTCAATCTGATTTGACCGTCCTGAGGGAACTTCCTGGGAACCCAAAGCCATTTCTTGCATCACTCCAACATTGACATGTAGACCTTCCTTGACAAGGAAGTGTCACAGATCCGATTACCATTCGCTACCATTTTCAAGCCCACCCGCAAACAAATTCAAAAATCCTTAAAGGCTACATAAGACCCGGAACTCTCCAGAACCTTCTCGATAACTACTCATCTTAGTCTGATCTCCAATACACAACTAATACGCATCGAGCAACCCGTGCTTCACCAGCATATGACCATCCAAAGAAATAACCAAGCAATATTTCGGTCTGGAAACTGATATGGTCCATGACCCTACAATAAGATCGTCATTAGCAGACTCCACCACTTAGCTCGAAGCCATAGATTACCTCATCGGCACCCCAAAGTACTATATCTTCACAGCATGCCCTGATCCCGCACGACTATTTAGCTGAATACTTCAAAAACTCATGCAATACTGGTCATAGAACGCCTCGAAGACTCTGTCAAACGCTTACCGATCATTGCAATAGTCAAACAACTTTCCCAAATGCTCTGAAATTATCACATATGCACTCCACCGAATGTAAAACTCACACGAGACATACGATCCAAACTCATTATGCAGGAGATGGCCCACCGGTTATACTCAAATTGACACCTTGCCATGAACCCACCTTAGTCACAATAGCCAGGCCACCAGCCAATCTTCCAAAATATGTGCTTACTAACTAGACCATGAACCCGCCTCATACCACAAATGAACGACTAGAAGATTTAACACTGCATCTGCTTTTGAGGCTAGACAACACATCATAATCTATCTGCAACATCACCGATCGTCGGCATATAAAGAAAACTGAGTGCACAACACAACATATGAGCGATTGGGAGGACTCAAAGTTGTAGATTTCAAGTTGAAACAAGGCTGCACGATAAGGAAAGAAGAAAGGGAATTTTTTTTCCTAAATTCCCTATAGCCTCCCGAAGATAGGTATGGACGTCATCATACCGATTCGCATGACTCTACTAGACACTTGCTCATGACTCGTAGAACCTAAGAACCTAGTGCTCTGATACCACCTTGTCACGACCCAAAAACCACTAGTCGTGATGGCACCTAAGTCGATCCGCTAGGTAAGCCAACTAATAGTAAATACAATTCAAAAGAGATTATAGGAAAATGGTAAAGAATTAGCTGAACATTACAAATTTACCCAAGACCTCGTAGTATGAATCACGAGCTTCTAAGATTTGGAATTTCCAAACTGATACAAATAAATACACGTTCTGCTTGAAGGTTACATAAACAAATTAGCAATAACTTAAGCTACCATGGACAAGTGGCAGCTATATCTAAACGCACGAACATCTTCCAAATCAGCATCCGACGTCACCAACAGCTCCACTCCAAAATCTGCACGCAATGTGCAGAAGTGCAGTATCAGTACAACCGAACCGATGTACTTATAAGTATTTTTTCTAACCTCGTCGAAGTAGTGATAAGGCTTTTAGTTGAAAGATGCTATTTGTTATAACATGTACATTACAGTAACAGTATAGGCAATTCAAAACGTAATAGACAAAAGTACCGTATACAACTCTGTGAGACATTCAATAATTGCTAGCAAGAATTACAATAGAATATTTACAATCTTTCCTGGTATAAGAAGTGTATCCAAGATATCTAGTCACATGGCACGATAACACCCATCGTGCTTCTATCTCATCCTCACCATATATAAATAAATTTATGTAACAAATAAATTAGCACAGCAACACCCTTTGTGCGTTCAACTCATCCTTCCAAATGTACGTATAATAGAACCAACCATATGACAGAAACACGATAACAAGAATTACAAAGTAAGAAATACGCTAGTAACAACAATGGACAAGGATATACATGTGGGCAACAGTAAAGAACTAAATGGAAAGCACGTGAGTAATAACAACAATTGGAAATTAAGGGATATCAACGTCAATTAACTAGTATATTGGAGGCCTAAGTACAAATATGACAAATAAGAAGGAAACATATGATCTTTACAAGTTAACAAGTAAGGGCGTGAATGACTAGCATGACGGAATGCTTAAACTAGAGTGTGAGTGAATATGTATGACATGAGTATAATTTTAAAAGCAGGAAATAGGCATGGCATATGCATGTTAAGCAAGTAAAATACATGGACAATGCAACAACAATTGAGATAGAGGTCAAGTACGGGAAAAAAACAACATAGCACACAAAATATATAATTTCGAAAATAACAACTCAAGGTAAAGGCGGAAATGTTATACACGGAAAACAGATATCACATCATAACACATGTCCCTCATCCTTACTTGCATGGAAACACCCTTCGTTCCATGACCTTACAATATTAAAAGTGTAACAATATAAATGAAATGGCACGGCATCGCCCTTCGTGCTTTTACTCTCACATGATATGGCACGGTATCATCGTTCGTACTTTACACTCTTCCCTCACATGATAATGTATATGAAATGGCACGGTATCACCCTTCGTGCTTTACACTCTTCCTCACATCATAATGAATATAAAATGGCATGGCATCACCCTTCGAGCTTTACACTCTTCCTCACATGATAACGAATATAAAATAGCACGACATCCTCCTTCGTGCTTTACCTCTTCTTCACATGGTAATGAATATAAAATGGCACGGCATCACCTTTCATGCTTTACACTCTTCCTTACCAAGCATATGAATATCAATAAAATAGCAAGGCAGGAAGTATAAATAACATCTAGGAGAGTGTCCAAACAAATATTCCAAACAAATTCTCAATCACATATTTCTAAGCCAACAATGATTCAATGAACCCTCAAGGAACACATAATTCAAGTACTTCCACAAATTCCACAATTTATCAACAGTACAAGTATGGAATCTAGCATCTCAACACATCGGACGTAACATTGTATTAATGATTATGCATAGAGATGACCGAATTAGACACATCAATGTATACTCAGAGTTCCATCAAATTTGATCAAGTTATAATAGGTAAATCTCGATTCTAACATTTAATACTAGGTTCTTAATATCTAGAAGTCAAGTGAGGCATGAAGCAAGAGGTCACGAAATTCTACAAACATAAATGTAACATAATCCATACCGAAGCATGATTAACCCTGGCACATACATATATGCTCGTCACCTCATATATGTATCACCCCCGCCGGTAGCAAACAATGACAAATAAGATGGAAAATTTCCTCAACAAAGTTAGGCAAAACACTTACCTCGAACAAGTCAATTACAATACCGAGCAAGCCAAGCGATGCTCCAAAAATGTCATCACACGTGTAGTGACCTCCGAACGTCTTAAAACTAGCCAAAAATAACTCAAATACATCAAATAAAAACAAAGAACAATTCCAAATGATAAAGATCGAATCCTAAATTAAATCCCAAATCCGGCTAAAATCACACTCGGGCCCACATCTCATAACCCGACAAAACTCACAAAATCCGATAACTCATTCAATACGAGTCCAACCATATTAGTTTCACTCAATTCCGACTCCAAATCGATATTCAAAACTCAAAAAATTCATATTATGAAACTTTAGGCCAAAACCCCTAATTTCCTCTTTAAAATTCATCAATCAAAAGCTAAAATCGAAGATAGATTCATGAAATATAATCAAAACTGAGTAGATAACACTTACCCTAATTCATATGGTGAAAATCGCCTCAAAATTGCCCAATTCCGAGCTCCCCAACTCAAAATATGTTAAATGAACAAAACTCTCGTTTTAACATTGTTCTGCCTCTTTTCTTATGCCAAATAATTTCAAAACTCACTTTTGATGCCTTCAATGGATTTCTTGTGAAATTCTAGTCAAGTTAGGCTCTTGAATCACTCCATTTGACCTTATATTGAAGGAGATATGTTGGATTCAATATTTGAAAATAGTGCCGATTTTTAAATACGAAATCAGTGGCATTTTTGTAATTAATTTGAAAAAAATTTGGCAACCCAATTCTTAGTAAAATGACCATAAGCTCCTCATAGGATATCTAAATTCGACGATATTTTTTTATGGCTTCATAATTACGATACGGATCTAATGCTTCAATAAAAGCAAAAATTAGAGCTAATTTGCTTAATGTAGTACCATTTATGTTTGAAGAATCAACGTTGAAACATAAAAAAAATGAACGCAACATAATCCAAACCTATATGAATCTCACCTGAGCCCCTTGGGACCACGTCCAAACATACCAACAAGTCTCATAACATAACACGGACTTACTCGAGCCCTCAAAATACCGAGCGAAGTGTAGATAGTCAAAACGACTTGTCGGATCGTCACTCACACACACACACACACACACACACACACACACACACACACACATATATATATATATATATATATATATATACACACACACACACACATATATATATACATACTTTAGAAGTATGTCAAATACTCATTCTATATGACTTAGTGGGTTTAGCCTTTTAAGGCCTCAAAAGTGGCTTAAAGCCACCGATGTGGGAAACCCCACGTATACAAACCATGTCTAACAATCCCCCACTAGTATGTATATGTATCATAATAGTGTGTATAATGGAAGTATCTAGTGTAGATTTGAACTTTCCACTAGTGTAAATACCTTAAAGTTCGATGAAGTTATTGGTATCCTAAGGTTTGAATCATAACTCCTTTTGTCAAATCGAAAGTATCACACACATAATATTATTAAGCAGCGAAACAATCCAGTATTGAGCTTTAGCACTTTTATGGCCATGTGCTACCCTTGATTTCAAGAATATTTATAAGACCAATCCTTTAAGTCTTATTCGAAGCGGCACCACTTCATATTCATATAGGTGGAATTTAGACTTTATGTCCCTGTTACTCAGACATTTGCTAATTCCATTAAGAATTAATTCAACCTCTTCAAAGTAACAGTTTGCATTTTCGAGTTTGTCATTGTACCCCTGTTATTACAGGCACTTAACAACTCTCTAGCTCCTCATATAACAGTAAGCAGTACACTAGAATTAAGGCTCCTAAGAGAAGATCAGTGCTTAAACAACACAAATAACTTGTTATTACCATTTGAACTTATATGGTTAGAGTTTATACTAACTTAAAGTTAGGTTCCCATCACTTGTGTTTTAATTTAAGAGTTTCATCCCCATTCCTTCATTAGTATGTTGTA
Organism: Nicotiana knightiana; assembly: GCA_005239525.1. Lineage (NCBI taxonomy): Eukaryota > Viridiplantae > Streptophyta > Magnoliopsida > Solanales > Solanaceae > Nicotiana > Nicotiana knightiana. The sequence goes on from ML427585.1 coordinate 54,009, forward strand.
CAGCTTTTTTTGGCAATGCCTTAGTAAGTGGATCATCCAATTTTTTATTTGATCTCACATATATTATAATTATAGTTCCATTGGTAATTAACTCTCTTATATAATCATGTCTGAGACTTATATGTCTTGATTTCCCATTATACATTTATTATGTGCTACACACATTGTAGTCTCACTATCACATAATATATAAATGGATGGCATAGGTTGTGGCCACAACTTAATGTCTAGTAGCATGTTCTTCAGCCATTCCACTTCTTTTCCAGCAGCTGCTAATGCAATAAATTCATGTTTCATTGTAGAATAGGAAATACAAGTTTATTTCTTGGATGCCCAACTAATGGCACTACCTCCTAAAGTGAATATCCAACATGAAGTAGCCTTGCTATCATTAACATTCTGTCACGATCCCAAAACCAGGCCAGTCGTGATGGCGCCTATCATGGAACTAGGCCAGCCAAAACCCAAACTCGAATCATAATAAGCTTCCCTTTTACATCTTTACTATATTGATTTCCCATAAAGGTTCCTTTAAAAATTTATAAAACAGTTAAATCTATATTGAACATTAAATACAACCCCCGAGAACCCGGAGTCACTGGTCATGAGCATCTACATAAAACATACAACTCGACGAAAATAAATACTATAATAGTAAGCAGGAGAGGGAGCAGGACTGCGGACGCATGCAACTACCTTGCAAACCTCCGAGAATCTCTGGAACAGATAGACAGCTCACCCTGCCCTAACACCTGAATCTGCACACAAGGTGCAGGGAGTAATGTGAGTACGCCAACTCAGTAGTAATGAAAATAAATCAAGTCTAAGCGACAAGGAAACACAAAACCCAATGCCATCAATCACAATATACACAACCTTACTTTCCAATAGTATAACATAGATATATGAATCATCATGCCTTAAAAGCAACTTCAGAAAAACCCTTTGAAGAATGTATATTTTCAACAACTTCAAACTGAAAGATTTAGTATGAAAATGAAATGAATCATATAGAGGCCCCTCAGGAAAAACATGCTTCATAATCTCAGAGTGAAAGTAGTAAATCACAAGTAGCCCCTCGGGCATGACATATTTCACATAGAGGCCCCTCGCGCAAAACATATTTCATAAGCTCAGGGTGAAGGTAGTAAAATCATAAGTAGCCCCTCGGGCAAAACATATTTCATATAGAGGCCCCTCAGGCAAAACATATTTCATAAGCTCATGGTGAAGGTAGTAAAATCATAAGTAGCCCCTTGGGAAAAACATGTATCATAATCAGCCCCTCGGGCATGCCTCACAGTCACTCATAATCAGCCCATCGGGCATACCTCACCATCACTCGTAATCAGTCCCTCGGCATCTCACAGTCACTCATGCCTCCCAATCACTAGGCACTCGGCACTCGGCACACGGCACTCTGTAGGTACCTGCGATCACTGGGGGTATGTACAGACTCCGGAGGGGCTCCTAGAGCCCAAGCGCTATAAACAAGCCAAATCATGGCATCAATCACTCCCAAGCACTCGGTCTCTCTCATATCATAACATCCTCACAATATGGGCCCTCGGCCTCACTCAGTGAGGCACTCTCAGCATGCCACTCGGGCCATAAATAAACGAGGTTCTCGACCCAAAATAGTATTTTAATTTAAAGAAATAGTAATATCATCAAATAGGATTGTCAACAATTTCAGAAGAAAGACTAAGTGTAAAATCATAGTTTCAAAGTAGTGAGAATATCAGTAAAATAGACCCCAAGGGGTTAAAACAGATCGGCACTAGGCCTCAAACATGACTTATAGCCCAAATATATCAAACCATAGCAATACTGTAAAACATATGCTTAAAAAGCAGTTTCGCAACTCAATAGTTGCCTAAAAAGGAACATATTTCCAAATTTTCAGTTCGTGCATGCCCCACACTCGTCATCCAGTTTGTGCATCACTCCAAATCCATGAAGGGACGTAAAGTCCGGGGTTTCATACCCTAAGGACAGGATTTATAACCATTACTTACCTTTACCGGGCCACAACACTAGTCCGCAATGCTCTTGCTCCTCAAATTGGCTCCCGATTGCTCCGAATCTAGCCAAAACCAGTTTAACATCATTAATATATAACCAAGGAACACAACCCAATCGAAAACTATCAAATTACACGAGAATCTCGATATTCGTCTCGAAATTCGATAATTTTTACATCATTAGAACCCTTATCCTCCCACGAGACCGTACATACAAATAACACTAAAATCGGACCACAATTTCCCACTCAAATCCTCAAAAGAAAAATCCCATTCCCATGCACCCTTCTTCCCCAATTTTAGGTTTAATTCCTCAAATTGCATGGTGAAAATCAAGACAAATTCATGAAATTGAACCAAAGATGGTTGAAGAACACTTACCACAAGAACCCCGCTAAGAAGCTCGTCCAAAATGTCCTTCTCCCGAGCTCTCAAATGAAAAAATAAGTTATGGCCAAGAACCCCCGAAATAGGAGTTAAAACTGACTGCCCAGGCCTTTTCTTCACTGCGATCGCGGAAGCTCCCACGCGATCGCGAAGAACAAATTTGCTGCCCCATCAAATTACCCTACACGATCGCAGACATCCACACGCAATCGCGATTCATCAGGACATAAACCCACACGATCGCAAACCACTCTCCGCGATTGCGAAGAACAACGACTCAGCCCACTCACGTGCCCCTTTAACTCTATGTGAACGCAAACAAAGCTACGCAATCACACTGCCCAACAGCCTCATACTCACGCGATCGTGACCTCCACCACGCGATTGCATATAACAAAAATCCTTCCATCCCCAGCTAGGTCTACGCGATCGCAAACTCCTTCCCACGATCGCGTACAAGGAAACCAGAAACTCACACCAGCAAAAATCTGCCCAGTTTTCAAGCCAAGAGTTGGTCCGTTAACCACCCGAAACACACCCGAGGACCACGGGACTCAACAAAACATACCAACATATCCCATAACATCATTCAAACTTAGTCGAGCCTTCGAAACACCAAAAACAATGCAACAACACCAAAATCACACCAAATTCAAGCCTATGAACTTTGAAACTTCCAAATTTCGCCAACTACGCCGAAACAAACCAAAACACCTTCGATTGACCTGAAATTTTGCACACATACTCAAAATGACATTACGGACCTGTTCCAACTTCCGGAATTCCATTCCGACCCCGATAGCCTATTTTTCACTGCCGACCGGAAATCGCCAAAAACTAACTTTCACCATTCAAGCCTAATTCTACACCGGACATCCAAACTTCATTCCGAACACACTCCCAAGTCCCAAAACCTAATGAAGCTATCCTAGCCATAAATTCCGCTTTTCGAGGTCGTTCACCAGTAAATCAACTCTCAGTTGACTTTCTCAACTATTAGGCTACCTTGAGAGACTAATTGCCTCAATTCTCATCATGACCACTCTGAACCCGAACCAACCGACCCAAAACACATAAATGAAAATGAACCACGTAAAATGAGGCAGAAACAGGAAACTCTCGGAACGACCGGCCGGGTCGTTACATCCTCCCCCACTTAAACATATGTTCGTCCTCGAACGTGCCAAGAGTTGTTCTCCAACACCATCAAACTGTTACGTAGCTTACCATGCACATATCGGGGGATGATCCCACTTCACCCTATCTCATATTGGTCCAATAGCACAATACCGTTGAAATTTCGAAATCCAAATCCTGGCCCATAAACCTTAGGGCTAAATTCCCACTTCTGAAATGATATACAAGATCAAAATTCCCATAACTATGAACTGAACAAGTCTGAACATGCTGAATCAAGCCATATACGTACCCCAGATGAAATCACATAATACACCACGCGACTCAACACTCATAGCGATAACTCTTAGTCACAATAACTGCTCAGAACAACCCAGTACCGGTACATAACCTCTTATCAAGAAATGCCTCTCTCTAACACTTCCATATACTGCCGATGATGAAAGAAGCACGTAGAACTAACAACCATTCATCTGATCAGTCAGACATGAAGCTCCCCCTTCCCAAATAGGAATTATAGCAGATTTCGAAGCCGACTCCTGATATTTATCCTTCCAACTATGCTGTAGAAAATTCCAAAAATATTCATTCTAGGTCCAATGACCTCCTCTCATCCATCACAACCACCCTGATAACATGACACTAACCATTAGACACATCGTTACAATTCGAAGCCAAAACCTGTGCAACTTGTGCACCTAACAGCAACATCCCAATGAAATCAACTTATATAAAAGATCTACACGAGAGGACCATCCTGCCAATAACAATTACCATCACCATATCATGCTAACAGCCTGGCCCACACCGTAAAAATCAAAACACATGAATCCAATACCAAAGGTCATACCCCTACATAACTCCTCTACACTACGCGATCTCATCCAACCGTTGGTCCACTTGAAATATTTCAAGACACCTTGACCAAAATAAATAACCATTCAAAATTCGCCATCAGGTACTCTAAGTGCATTTCCATAACCACGGGGAAAACCGGACGATACCATGCCACCCGAAACAGAAGGTATATAACCAACACGCCTCAATCCCGCAACACTCAAATTGCTTACCTTACTCAAATCTATCTATAAAGCCCAATTAGAACCGCACCATATGTGCATATAACCAATAATCACTCGCAACATCGAAGAGTAACTCATAGATCACTCTAGAACATGAATAAACTCAATCACAATCGAATGGCACATTCCTCAATAGTAGAAATTCGGAGCCAACAATTCTAACCCGGTGCAGAACACACACCCATATTAGCCTACCAGTGACCCTAAATTAACTCTGATCACCCACAACAGATAGATAACTTACCGAAAAAGTTTAGAATGACAGAATCATGGTACATACTAACATTCGACTAGCTCAGCTCGCATCTTCACATTTCACTTCCACCACATATCATGTTTATGAGAACCCTCAGTCTCGAAGTCCATGAAACGTACGGATTACCATATCTGATCACAACTCCACCGCTCGAATACATAACACATCCTAAATACTCACTCATTTCACGAGGGATACCCCCTATCATTCTTCCGTTTACCAAGCAACCTTGAATATCAACAGTCGATCCAACAATAGGGCGCCGCGATACCAATGAAGTACCCTTAACTCAAACACATTGCTCTTTCCGAAATATATATACCCTTATCACGTCGTACCAATTAGTAATATCATCTACCTAGTCATCTGAAATTGCCCATGTTGCCTAAGAATTTATCACCTTCCTTCCAGAACCGAACTGTGACCTCACATATGCAAATCTCAACTCCACCCAACATACCGCACACGCCATGCCAACCTAGGAAAAATATGGGAACTCCGTGGTCCCTTCTGAGCCACAGGAAAATACGTACCCAACTAGCCAAGAACTTCCATTGGATCCCATTTAGAAACAAACTCACTACACGCCATAAGAAAATATGCACCCTTAACCGCGGTAGAAACCATCAGGAACTATCTGAAATCCCATTTGCGCAACACCAACCCATCAGGACTGAATTCTTCTAACTCAACCAACTACGCAGGCCACCAAAAATCCAAGAGCATTGCTAAGAAACACCCGAAAAACTCGTCACCTTATGAACACCCAAAGAACTAATTGTATCCCCCACCATGCCGATCCGACCTACTACCAAGTTGCCCTATTTACCCAAGTTGCTTCTGATTTACCTTCAATTGATACTTCTTCTTGTCGTAATACCACAAATTTTCAACCCCGACTCACCACACGTGACCAAAGCACAAAACCATAACGTCTAAGGCTCATAAGCGACTGAATACTCCCTCGATCATCCCCAAATGCACCACATTAGAAAAACTTACCCTGAAGAGACTTCCTGCGAATATAAAGCCATTACCTTCACCTTCCTGATACCGATATGCAGAATACTACAAGTCTTGATATCCTCTAACGTAAACCTCAATGACACTGACCAATTAGACAGAATCGACTTGTCCCATTTGCACACTGACATACTAGGAAAGTAATCCACTCACTTGAAACCACAAGCAAATTCATACACTGCACACACTACACCTTTTACAATTTCCACTAAATCATTCAATAGAACCCAATTACCCAATAGAGTACATTAGAACCTATATCGAAGAAATTCCCCTTACTCGTGACATTCCCAGATCCCATACCTGCAAGTCATAACTAATTTACCAATATACCTCGAACTGAAACCAATACCACACATAATCATGTAATCAACTTAAATAATGAACTCCTCCACTTGGCTCAAAGCCAAGGATCACGACAAACAAGACTATGCCCACACATTATCACTGCCACCATGCTGTGGTGGGATTAAACTAAATCCTCCATAAGCTTATATGACCCAAACCATCTAACACTCAAATCAATTGCCAATCTCGCATCCACTATTGCAATAGTCACGCCAACTTCCACAAGCGATCTAAACTCCAATCACAACATATATATTTTACCGGTAGAAGAGAACTTATTCCAGAACTACTTAGGGACCACATGCCCTGGGACAACCTGCAGGAGATACCCCTGCTCGCTTAGCCTCAATTTCTATCTCTCCATACACTTCTGAAGACCAGAACTATCACGCAATCACTACACCTTCCTGCATCTGAACACAACCAACGCCTACCCTCGAGGCACCACGATACGCGGTAAAAACTTGAAGCTGATGGCAGAACTAACACTGGAGCCGGTGGTCACAGAAATATCGAGCTCCTGGAAGCTCTACCCACACATGTCTAACCACATAGATACCCTCACTGGACACCGCGTATCCCAAGAATGCTACTGAACCGAGCCAAAAGTCACACTCGGAGAATTGGCATAGAGCCTTTCCTCCCTGAATCCTTATAATGCCATCCTCAGATACTGAGTATGCTACTCCCGGCTACGCGAATATGCCAGGACGCCATCAATGAATACAATAACAAGGAGTGCTAATACGGCTGGAATACACCGTNAACCAACGCCTACCCTCGAGGCACCACGATACGCGGTAAAAACTTGAAGCTGATGGCAGAACTAACACTGGAGCCGGTGGTCACAGAAATATCGAGCTCCTGGAAGCTCTACCCACACATGTCTAACCACATAGATACCCTCACTGGACACCGCGTATCCCAAGAATGCTACTGAACCGAGCCAAAAGTCACACTCGGAGAATTGGCATAGAGCCTTTCCTCCCTGAATCCTTATAATGCCATCCTCAGATACTGAGTATGCTACTCCCGGCTACGCGAATATGCCAGGACGCCATCAATGAATACAATAACAAGGAGTGCTAATACAGCTGGAATACACCGTCAATCAAATACATGAACGTTATTGGGGCAAATGAAAAACTCAAAGACATCACCAGGGACTCATAACCTAACAGAGAAATCCGCTTCACTCCACAACTACACAACATGAGAGGTCTTCCAGCATACTCACAACTCAAGGCCATATACCAAATCGAGACAGAAATCGAACACTCAATAACTCTTGCCACATTTCCAGCCAACCCTTTTGTCACAAATCACAGTCTGAACACATCTAACCATCAAATCACACCCACTAAATAGGCATCTAGTCACCAATTCTCATCAATAAGAACACAAACGGACATACAAGTCCCCAATTACATGTGCCCACACAACGAAAATCTCAGCAATCAAGCCACAAAATGAATCCGGCCTCAAGTCCTCCAGACTGGCCCATTACCAACATGCCAAAATCACATCTTCTCCATGGAAGCCACAAGTCGTCGATGCACAGCTGATACCAGGCGCTCTCGTGCGCGCTCGAATACATGGAAGGAATTCAAGAGTTAGGCTCTTGGCTGAATACAATGGATTCGCACAACAAGAATTTATAAAAATGTGAGATTTTCCTAAGGGTTCCGCAGCCTCTCGAAGATAAGTACAGACATCTCCGTACCGATCCACAAGACTGTACTAAACCTGCTCATGACTGTTGAGTCCTATGTAACCTAGGGCTCCGATACCAAGCTATCACAACCCCAAAACCAGGCCAGTCGTGATGGTGCCTATCATGGAACTAGGCCAGCCAAAATGCAAACTCGAATCATAATAAGCTTCCCTTTACATCTTTACTATACTGGTTTCCCATAAAGGTTCCTTTAAACATTTATAAAATAGTTAAATCTATACTGAACATTAAATACAACCCCCGAGAACCCGGAGTCATAGGTCATGAGCATTTACATAAAATATACAACTCGACGAAAATAAATACTATAATAGTAAGCAGGAGAAGGAGCAGGATTGTGGACGCATGCAGCTACCTTGCAAACCTCTGAGAATCTCTGGAACAGATAGACAGCTCACCCTGCCCTAACACCTGAATCTGCACACAAGGTGCCGGGAGTAATGTGAGTACGCCAACTCAGTAGTAATGAAAATAAATCAAGTCTAAGCGGCAAGGAAACACAAAACCCAATGCCATCAATCACAATATACACAACCTTACTTTCCAATAGTATAACATAGATATATGAAATCATCATGCCTTAAAACCAACTTCAGAAAAAACCTTTGAAGAATGTATATTCTCAACAACTTCAAACTGAAAGATTTAGTATGAAAATGAAATGAATCATATAGAGGCCCCTCGGGCAAAACATGCTTCATAAGCTCAGAGTGAAAGTAGTAAATCACAAGTAGCCCCTCGGGCATGACATATTTCATATAGAGTCCCCTCGGGAAAAACATATTTCATAAGCTCAGGGTGAAGGTAGTAAAATCATAAGTAGCCCCTCGGGAAAAACATATTTCATAAGCTCATGGTGAAGGTAGTAAAATCATAAGTAGCCCCTTGAGCAAAACATGTATCGTAATCAGCCCCTCGGGCATGCCTCACAGTCACTCATAATCATCCCCTCGGGCATGCCTCATCATCACTCGTAATCAGTCCCTCAGCACCTCACAGTCACTCAGCACCTCACAGTCACGCATGCCTCCCAATCACTCGGCACTCGGCACTCTGTAGGTATTTGCGCTCACTAGGGGTATGTACAGACCCCGGAGGGGCTCCTACAGCCCAAGCTCTATAAACAAGCCAAATCATGACATCAATCACTCCAAGCACTTGGCCTCTCTCATATCATAACATCCTCACAATATGGGCCCTCGGCCTCACTCAGTCAGACACTCTCATCATGCCACTCGGGCCATAAATAAACGGGATTCTCGACCCAAAATAGTATTTCATTTCAATAAATAGTAATATCATCAAATAGGAGTGTCAACAATTTCACAAGAAAGACTGAGTGTAAAATAATAGTTTCAAAGTAGTGAGAATATCAGTAAAATAACTTCCAAGGGGTTAAAACTGATCGGCACTAGGCCTCAAACATGGCTTACAGCCCAAATATATCAAACCATAGCAATACTGTAAAACATATGCTTAAAAAGCAGTTTCGCAACTCAATAGTTGCCTAAAAAGGAACATATTTCAGAATTTTCAGTTCGTGCACGCCCCACACTCGTCATCCAGTGTGTGCGTCACTCCAAATCCGTGAATGATTTATAACCATTACTTACATCTACCGGGCCACAACATTAGTCCGCAATGCTCTTGCTCCTCAAATTGGCTCCCGAGTACTCCGAATCTAGCCAAAACCAGTTTAACATCATCAATATATAACCAAGGAACACAACTCAATCGAAAACTATCAAATTACACAAGAATCTCGAAATTCGTCTCGGTATTCGATAATTTTTACATCATTAGAACCCTTATCCTCCCACGAGACCGTACATACCAAAAACACTAAAATCGGACCACAATTGCCCGCTCAAATCCTCAAAAGAAAATTTTCATTCCCATGCACCCTTCTTCCCCAATTTGGGTTTAATTCCTCAAATTGCATGGTGAAAATCAAGACAAATTTATGAAATTGAACCAAAGATGGTTGAAGAACACTTACCACAAGAACCCCGCTGAAAAGCTCGTCCAAAATGTCCTTCTCCCGAGCTCTCAAATGGAAAAATAAGTTATGGCCAAGAACCCCCGAAATAGGACTTAAAACTGACTGCCCAGGCCTTTTCTTCACTGCGATCGTTGAAGCTCCCACGCGATCGCGAAGAACAAATCTGTTGCCCCATCAAATTACCCTACGCGATCGCATACATCCACACGCGATCACGATTCATCAGGACATAAACCCACGCGATCGCAAACCACTCTATGCGATCGCGAAGAACAACGGCTCAGCCCACTCACGCACCCCTTTAACTCTATGTGAACGCAAAAAAAGCTACGCGATCACACTGCCCAACAACCTCATACTCACGCGATTGTGACCTACACCACGCGATCGCATATAACAAAAATCCTGCCATCCCCAGCCAGCTCTACGCGATCGCAAACTCCTTCCTACGATCGCGTAGAAGGAAACCAAAAACACACCCGAGGCCCTCGGGACCTCAACCAAACATACCAACATATCCCATAACACCATTCAAACTTAGTCGAGCCTTCGAAACACCAAAAATAACGCAATAACACCAAAATCACATCAAATTCAAGCCTATGAACTTTGAAACTTCCAAATTTTGCCAACTACGCCAAAACCAACCAAAACACCTTCGATTGACCTGAAATTTTGAAAACATACTCAAAATGACATTTCCAACTTCCGAAATTCCATTCCGACCGCGATAGCCTATTTTCCACTGCCAACCGAAAATCGCCAAAAACTAACTTTCGCCAATTCAAGCCTAATTCTACACTGGACATCCAAACATCATTCCGAACATATTCCCAAGTCCCAATTCACCTAGTGAAGCTATCCGAGGCATAAAATCTGCATTCCCAGGTCGTTCACCTATAAGTCAACTCTCAGTTGACTTTCTCAACTATTAGGCTACCTTGAGAGACTAATTGCCTCAATTCTCGTCATGACCACTCTGAACCCGAACCAACCGACCCAAAATACATAAATGAAGCAGAACCATATAAAATGAGGTAGAAACGGGGGAAACGGGCTAAACTCTCGAAACGACCGGCCGAGTCGTTACACATTTGCAATCCAACTCGCATCAGAATATCCTTCCAATAAGGTAGAAAAACCACTATAGCAAATAACCAAGTGATTTTTTTCTTTTTAAATACCCAAGTACTCTTATTATCTCTTTTCAATGATCATTACTTGGATTACTAGTAAATCTTGAAAGTTTACAAACTGCAAATGCTATATCAGGTCTAGTGCAATGCATTGCATATATCATACTGCCTACCGTACTTGCATACTCTATTTGAGCCACTGTTCTTCTCAAATTTTCAGGTAATTTGACACTTGAGTCATACAGAGTGTTAGACACTTTTATTCCCAAATGATTAAACTTGCAAAGTGTCTTATCAATGTAGTAGGACTGTGATGAAGTCACTTTATTATATGCGGTTCTTTTAACCTTGATATCTAAAATAGTATCAACTTCATTCAAATCTTTCATCTTAAAAAAAAGAAGTTAAATACTTCTTAGTTTAAGAAATTCCAAGCATATTTGTACCAAATATCAACATGTCATCAACATAGAGACAAATGATAACTCCATATTCTTTCACAAATTTGGAGTAAATACACTTGTCGACATGATTGTGTACGAAACCATTAGATAGTATTATACTATCAAATCTTTCGTGCCACTGCTTTGGTGCTTATTTCAATCCATAGAAAGACTTTATCAATTTGCAAACTTTGTGTTCATTCACAGGAAGAACAAATCCTTCAGGTTGTTTCATATAAATCTCTTCACTCAACTTTCCATTTAAGAATGCAATTTTAACATCCATTTTATGTACATACAGACCATATATAGATGTCAAAGATAAAAGTAATCTAATAGATCTTATTCTAGCTACGGGAGCATATGTATCAAAGCAGTCAATGCCTTCCTTTTGTGTGAAGCCTTTTGCAACTAGTCTTGCTTTAAATATTTGTATAGAACCATCCGTGTTATATTTTCTCTTAAATACCCATTTACAACCTATAGGTTTAGACCCAGGAGGCAAATCAACTAAAATCCAAGTGTTATTAGATATTATTGAGTCTATTTCATCATTGATGACCTCTTTCTAAAAAGCAGCATCCCTCGAAGCCATAGCTCCTTGGAATGTTGTTGGGTAATCTTCAACATGAAATAATATGGGCATTTTATAACTTACATATGTTCTATCTCCTTCCACAGGAAAAACTATGGAATCCGAAGAAATAAAATTAGAGTCGAGGTGTTTTTCTTTTCTAATTCTTTGGCTTCTTCTAGGTTCTAATTGAGTATTGTCACTTTTCTTATTGTTAACAATTTCTGAGTATGACCTCTTACTCACACCAACATCACTTTGATTTGGTTCAACTAAATGCTCATCTGTAGTATCTTTTTTAAACTTATTTTCTACAAATTCAACATGAATGGATTCAACAATAGTATTAGATTCCAAATCTAACAGTCTATATGCTTTTGAATGTTGTGCATATCCTACAAAAATACTTTTAATTCCTCTAGGACCCAATTTTGTTCTATGATGATCAGGAACCCTATAATAATATATACACCCCCACACCTTGAAATAATTTAAATTTGATTTTCTACCATTCCAAATCTCATAAGGTGAAATATGCATACTTTTTGAAGGCACTATATTTAAAATATAACAAGAAGTTAATAAAGCTTCACCCCATAAATTATGTGGTAAGTGTGCATTTAAAATTAGAGCATTAACCATATCCACTAAAGTTCTATTTTTTTCTTTCAGCCAATCCATTTCGTTATGATGTATAGGGAGCACTTGTTTGATGTATTAATCCATGCTCTTCACAGAACTTATTAAATTCAGTAGGAAAATATTCTCCGCCCCTATTACTCCAAATTATTTTAATTTTCCTACCTTTTTGATTTTTTACAACTGACTTATATTCCTTAAACTTTTGAAAAGCCTCATCTTTTGTTCTAAGTAAATAAACATATGTAAATCTAGAGAAGCCATCAATAAAAGTAATGAAGTATCTTTTGCCTCCTCTAGTTAATTCACCATTTAATTCACATATGTCATAGTATACCAAGTCTAATAATTTTGAAAATCTTTCAACTTTACGAAATGGTTTCTTTGTCATTTTTGCTTGTATGCAAATTTCGAATTTCCATACATGTTCAGTTTTACATGATATATAACCATTTCTAGATATATATTTTAAGAAACCAAAATTTAATTATCCTAGTCTAGCATGCCATAAAATAAAATCATAGTCAACAATATAAGCAGAAACATAATTTATTTTATTAATACTCCATTTAAACATGTCATTACAATTGTATCATTTTCCAACAAAGACATCATTCTTAGTTACTGTTACTTGATCAGATTCTATGACTATCTTGAAGCCTTTCTTAGACAGCAAACCAGCGGACATCAAGTTCTTCTCCATGTCGGGAACATTATATACATTCAGCAATGCTAACTTCTACCCAGAAGTGAAACTTATCTCAACACTTCCCTTTCCTGCAACATCTGCGGTCACATGGTTGCCAATAAGAACCTTCTTGAGTTCCTTTACTTCTGCATAGGCCTTGAACATATTCTTTTCGTAACAGACATGAACAGTGGCATCAGAATTCAACCACCAGTATTGACTCTGACTAGCAGCAACAACCATGTTTTGTTATGTGACCATACTACATGGTACTACAGAAATCATTGCAACCAATCCTTGAGAAGAACTTTCCACCATGTTTGCTTTTTCCGACTTTCCCGAATTTCTTGAACTTCTAGAATTTCCAAAATTCCCATGATCGTAGTTAATTCCTGCTTTGTTAAACCCGCAGTCACGAATCTTGTGTCCTCCCTTCCCACAATGATGACACTTCAAATCATTTCGTTTCTTAAAACGAGGCTTGTTGGAAACTTTCAGATTTTGTTTCCATTTCTTGTATCATTCTGACTAACAAAATTAACAGTAGAACTCGACAGTTGGACAATATTGTCACGAGCGCGAGTTTCACTTTCAATTTGAAGGTGAGTTGAAATTGTTCCATTGTTAATTTATCAGAAGAATGCAAGATGTTCTTTCTATAGTCATTCCAGGAAGAAGGAAATTTCGAAAGTATTGCACCTATCTGAAGTGCATCCGAAACTTTAATTTCAAGATCACTTAGTTTTGAAACTAAGATTTGTAGTTCATGAATCTGATCCATAATGGGCTTTCTCAACCATTTTAAATTCAAAGTACTGTAAGGATAGAAATTTATCAATACCTCGCTTTTCATTTTCATATGCAATCTGCAATGCTTTCTAGATTTCTCTTGGTGAATTCAGATTGGAATATAAATCATAGAGTCGGTCTGTCAAAGTATTCAAAATATGTCTTCGGCAGAGCAATTCATCATCTTGGCGTTTTTTCCTTTCTGCTTTAGTATCTTCCGAATCTTCTTCAGCGGGTTCTGACATTGCAGACGATCGTGGATCAAGGACGTAAAATATCTTCAGAGCAGTGAGCAAGAAGATCATCTTGTCCTTCCAGCGAGTGAAGTTTGATCCATCAAAAAGATCTAATTTGATGAACTCTTTTGGGTTCTCAACAACATACATAAACTTCTCCATAATAGTATATCTCTTGAAAATTGTTTAAAAAAATTGCAGAAGATTAGAAGAGAAATATATATTTGAGACGTGAAAGATCACTATCTTTCAAGAGATATTGCTCGTATATTCTTAAGGGGATTACAAGTAATTCTCCGTCAGGATACAACAAAGTCAGAATTATACTTGCAAATTGAATATCACTGCTCCTGAGGTCTCCTTGTATTTAAAGAATTCAAGAGAAGACTTTTCAGAAAATTCACACTCCTATACGAACATATATGTTTGTTCTATTTAAATTCAAATTTAAATTTGAATTTTAAATAATCAGAAATTGTTCCAAAAAATAAATAAGAAAATAAAATCTTTATTTAAAGGTCCTACACGGCCCGCGCCCAAGTCCAAGTGTGTGTGAGTGTATATATATATATATATATATATATTGGGAAACCCCACATATACAAACTATGTCTAACAGTATAGGCACTTCGATCAAATATTTGACTTTGCCATGCATTGTGTTACCACATAGGCAGGGGTGGCTCGAGGCTAGTAAGGACTTTTCTTTTTGGCTCCAACAAATTTTAATAGATTTTCTAATGTTATTTTTACTTAGACTATTAAAATTTTTGGAGAAAAAAATACAAAATCTTTATTAAGAAAGATAAAAATATGGATACCTTTTAATAGTAAAAATATTTTAGAACTTTGGATAAAACTACTCAAATAATATTAGTAAATAATATTTTTTACAACAAGATCCAATATAACATATTGTAAACATATAACTTACATCTTATTATCTTGATTAACCCTTCATAATATAAATTTACTATTACTATCATATATTTGTTGTGAATTTGAAGTCTTTATATCTTGTAAAAGTACTACTTTATCGAAAAGAGATACAAAAAAAAAAGGCTCTTAATTAAATTTAGATTTAGGCCTCTAATTTTGTTAAGTTGTCATTGAGAGTAGGGTCTACTATGTCCTCTATTGATAATTCAAGTGAGTTGAGTTTACTATTTTCTCGGCAGGCAAGAACCTACCCGACAAAGGAGAAGAACCTCCTTTCAGTTTTAGGATTTCATGAAGCAGATGAAAACAACTTGAATTTGAGACTAGGAATTGAATGCTATACTGTTGTCCATCTTTTTGATAGTTATTTTTTTTCTTCCAACGTAACGGTTTCTTGTTACAAAGTGCAATACCAGTCACAAGCAGAAATACAATTCATAAAACTACAACAACCAGTAACAAAACCATATATTAAACATATTTTTGTAAAAGAAAAGCACTACAAGCTGCAGAACCATTCACAAAACTACATAACCAGTGATTAACTGCCACAACAGTAGGCATGCAAAATTTATTGAATTTAAATTCAATAAATAATTTGAAATATATTTTAAATTCAGATATATTGGTCCAAATAAATATTATGGGCTAATATAATTGAATTAAGCCCAATATAAATAGATTAAATAAATAAGTTTTAATCTATTGGGCTAGTCCATTTAGTTGGGCTACAAATGATGAGCCCACTTCCTAAAGCCCAAGATGTCATCTTCCTAGAGGCCCAGTTTGATGTCCACGTGTCAAATGACGTGGCACGCCAAGTCAAACGGAAGAGCCAATAAGATAATGCCACATGTCAAAATGACAAGGCATGCCAAGTCACATTAAAAGGCCAATGAAATCGCGCCACATGTGCAAGTGACATGTTCTGGCCAATCAAATGCGGTCGTGTTACACTTCAATTTGATTGGTCGGAAATAGTTTGTTCTTATCATAACTCTTCCCTCCCACAAATATAAATATGGGTCTTCATAACTCAGAAAAAGGACCAGAAGTTATAACAAGAAGCAAGAGAGAGCTCGTGGATCAAACGCTGCAAATTTCTCTACAAGTTTCAAGCTTCAAGCAACCAAGTTCAAGTTCAAGAAATCAAGTTCAAGCTCAAGAACAAAGAACAAATCAAGGTTCAAGGAGTACGAGTCCAAATCAAAGTTCATGCTAGTTGAATTCAAGATCGTTGTTCGTCGAAACAAATATAGATTCAAGATCAAGCTTAAAGGCTCTTGAATTTATTTACTATTTAAAGGAAGAAAGGATTCATAGAGATTGTACACTCAAATATTCGAAATAAAATACTGCGATTGTTGAAATATTTTCGGTCTTGATTTTATTTTGTCGACGCATATTTATTGTCTACAAATTCTGGCACGCCCAGTGGGACAATATCTACCTCTCATCTCAACTTTTCAATCACCAAAGTTCAAGAACAGCGAAATGGCTTCCAAGAAAATCAACTCCAGTTCAACTTCCGCCAAGGCTGCTAATTCCAGGTTTTATGCTGATGTGGAAAACATACTCGAAGTTACCTTTGGAAGCTTTGGGCCAGTTACGAGGAGCAAAGCAAGCTCGTTAGAAAAACAAGCACCCCAAGTGCCATCCGCATTTACCCCTGTTTTCGGATCTTCATCCTCAAAAGGAGCAAGATCTTCCACAAACGCACCGGAAGGAGGAAGCAATGTTACTGAAAAGATCAAGAAGACTCTTGCTTTGATTGACGTCTCCGGATCCAAGCACTCTTCTGTGAAGGAATATTATGACACTTCAAGTGATGGATCCTTCCCACTTACACCACAGAGCGTGAGCCAATCAAGGATCAGTCTGTGTGAAAATCCGTGCTACTCTCCATTATCCACAACAATCATGCAAGCCATGGTGACAAACATTTCATCTGTGGAGGGGCAGTTGGCAAACTTAATGGAAGCAATCGCTAGCTTGACCAAATGCATGCAAAATCAAGATGCTAGAATCGACAAGCTAATAGATAGGGTGAGAATCTAGGAAGAAGAATCCACCCATGCACCTGGAAAACTCCCAGAAGTCCAAGAGATTGATGCTCCCCCACGACAAGTTGCATCCACTAAGGAAATTCCAGTCTCTTCGGAAAGGATGATTCCAATCAATCAACTAAAGAAATTTATTGAAGGGACTATAAAATTTACCTATTCAAAGTCGTACACTTCAAGGATCGATATGTTGAAGATGCTTGCTGGCTACCAACCTCCGAAATTTCAACAGTTTGATGGCAAAGGAAATCCAAAGAAACATGTGGCGCACTTCGTTGAGACATGCAACAATGCTGGGACTTATGGAGATTTATTCACATTGGGTTGTACCTCCTCAGTAACAACTTTGTCTTTACCGATAGTTACCTCAGCTCTTTTAGCTATGGGTTCGTCATTCTTGCTTTTTATGTCATCATCAACTTTTAGCTCCTTCACAATGTGGTTTTTCAAGTAGAACTTTGCATCAGCGAAGTGTGACTCTGCCTCAGTGAATGGCGCATCATCGGCAATTATCATCTTCTCGACTTCACCCTCGTAGTATTTTAAACATTAATGGTAGGTAGACGGAACTACTTTATTCTCATGTATCCAAGGCCTTCCAAGCAATACATTGTATGAAGTCTTCACATCTATCACATGTAGCCATGCACTTGATTGCATATCTTCAATCGTGATTCCCAGCCTGATCGCACCTATGGCTCTTTGCCCTCCTTGGTTGAATCCTTGGATCATTACATGACTTTCTGAGAGTTCGTTCATGGGAATACCAAGTTGTTTCACAGTGTGAATTGGAAAAATGTTCAGTGAGGATCCTCCATCAATGAAAATTCAGTTTACCCTTTCATCACGCATATAGCCAACTTATAATGGGCGGTTATGAGGAGTATCACCTAGCAGAAGATCGTCACTTGTGAATGTAACTTTTTCCTCACACGCATCAAATTCTTGAGTAGTGGAGTCGATGAAATTTTCCGAAGATGGTGCCGACGGTAGGTCATCACTCCTTTCTTTCCCTTCGTTAGTATGGCAACATGAGGCATCAATACCCCCATGGGAAATCTTCGTGCAGAACCAACTTGGTAAAAACTCCTCTAAGGTCACTGGATGTCATGGCTTTTGAGGGTAGTGCACCTCCACTTTCGCTTTCTTTACGTGCTTAAGTGGGTTACATCTCCTAGGTATTTTCACCATTATCTTCCTCGTTGGTTATTCCATTGATCCTTTTCGTGGGCCCCTTTTGTGGCGCCTACGACGAGTCACCAGCGTCCAACCTTCATCATCCTCAGGTTGACCGTCTTCAACCTTGTAGTTCTCCAGTAATTCTTCATCTTTACTTTCTTTGAAACTACATAATTCATCTGGATTGAATGAGCCAAATATGATAGAGACTTGGTTTGCGCTTGCTTTCTCATCTTCAAGCACGATCTTCTTTTCACGAGCCAAGTCCATAACTTTGTTCTTGAAGACAAAGCACTTCTCCAGAGGGTGGCTCACAAGTCGATGATATTTGCAGTAATTTGGGTCATCGATTTTCTCAGCTTTTGGTCGTTTCATCTCTGGAAGCTCAATGAGATTTAACTTGAGGAGTTCTTCAAAAATAGTCGGCACATCAGAATCTAGAAATGGGTACTCTTTCTCTTGCGTTTCTTTTAGAGTCATCTTTCCACTTGGCTTATCTTGAAACGAAATGGATTTCATACTCTGCTTCTTGCTCACCTTTGTCGTGAACTTCACAGGTGATGTGTTGACATTCATAGCTTATTTATTTTCAGATCTCGGTACAAACTTGCTCCATTTTCTGACTTCTTTCTTGTCGTTCCCTTTGCGATGTTCATAGATGGGCAGCCTTTCGTTCCCAGCAGAGGACATGCTCAATTCCATGTCATAGGCACGAGTTGCAAGTTCTTCAAATGTGCCAGGCTTGATACCTTTCAAGATGTGGCGCAACACCAAATGCATACCTTGGATGCACATCTCTATGCCAGAAGCTTCACTAAGACTGTCTTTACAGTTGTGGCTCGCATTCCTCCAACGATTGATAAATTCGATAATTGATTCACTCTTCCGTTGACGAGTACTTGTAATTTCTATCATACTCACAGTACGACTCGTGCTATAAAAAGCGATTGAGGAATTCTTTCTCTAGTTGATCCCAGCTATCAACAAATCCAGCCTCGAGGTCCGTGTACCAATCAAAAGCATTTCCTTTTAATGAGCGGACAAACTGCTTGACAAGAGGGGATATTGCATCTTATGTCAAGAAAATAAGTCCTAAGCTCCAATATGTACCTAAAAGGAAGAAAGGCGAGGGCGAATCATCTAATCTCCAAACCAACACACTAAATGAGTTAACTCTTCCGGTGAAACGAATTGAGGAAGTAAAGTTTCCCTCGAAGCCGCTTGCAGGGTTTGTAGCTCAAACTCGTTTGCAGAATGTGGCACTCCCTACAAAGCGAACAGATGAAGGCTTTGATCCTAACACTTACAAGTTATTTGTGAAAGCTGGATACAACCCCGACGAGCCGTCAAACTTTGGGAAGCTCCCATCAGAAGCTGCAACGAGGCAACCACGTGAAGGTTTGGGATACAAGAAACCGTCATCAGTGCGCATCTCCATCAGAAGGGCGAGTAGCAATCACATCACTGTAGAAAATGAATCTGCCGCTTCTAACATGCCTTCTGTTTTTGACAGACTTGGAAAATCAACTGTGAAAACTTCCGTATTTGAGAGATTGGGTCCATTAAAGAAGGTGAATAAGTTCCATAGAAATTATCAAAATACAAGAACACCCGCTTTGCCCAAAATTCAGATGGTCTCTNCGAAGGTGAAGCCATACATTGTGGTATACACTAAAGAACGTGGTAAAGACGAAGAAAGTGTGGGTTCTTCGTATCATGTTACTACACAAAGCGAGCATGGTATTTTATCTCTAATGGAGGATGATGAGAAATTAGACAATGTTTCATCGTGTTATCACATATCCTTCAACGATGGGGAC
Source organism: Nicotiana knightiana (assembly GCA_005239525.1). Classification (NCBI taxonomy): domain Eukaryota; kingdom Viridiplantae; phylum Streptophyta; class Magnoliopsida; order Solanales; family Solanaceae; genus Nicotiana; species Nicotiana knightiana. The sequence goes on from ML427585.1 coordinate 74,509, forward strand.
CCTCAAGAAAATGAAGATGCGAAAGATGCTCCCCCGGAACTTGAAGAAGGGGTGAAAGCAACTGTTGATGCTTTAAAAGAAGTTAACCTTGGCACCGATGAAGAACCAAGACCCACCTACCTAAGTGCTTTACTAGAAGTTGATGAAGAAAGCACTTATATTGAGTTACTCAAGGAGTTTAGGGATGTATTTGCTTGGAGTTAAAAAATAAATGTCTGGCTTGGACCCTAAAGTGGCAGTCCATCACCTTGCGGTCAAGAATGGCGTTCGTCCTGTTAAGCAAGCTCAAAGGCGCTTTAGGCCGGACTTGGTTCCCCTGATTGAAACCGAAGTTAACAAACTCATTGAAGCGGGATTTATTCGGGAGGTTAAATACCCAACATGGGTTTCAAGTATTGTCCCTGTAAGGAAGAAGAATGGCCAGATTCGAGTATGTGTTGACTTCAGGGATCTCAACAATGCGTGTCCCAAAGATGAATTCCCGCTTCCTATTCCAGAGCTGATGATCGATGCTACTACTGGTTACGAAGCAATGTCTTTCATGGACGGTTCGTCGGGCTATAACCAAATCCGCATGGCACCAAAAGATGAAGAGCTTACTGCATTCCGCACCCCCAAGGGTATTTATTGCTACAAGGTGATGCCTTTTGGCTTGAAGAACGCTGGTGCTACGTACCAAAGGGCTATGCAGAATATTTTCGACCATCTTCTCCACAAGAATGTCGAATGCTATGTTGACGACTTGGTGGTAAAATCAAGAAAGAAGGGCGACCACTTGAAAGACTTGAGAATGGTATTTGAGTTGCTCCGGAGGTACCAACTTAGGATGAACCCATTGAAATGTGCCTTTGGAGTTACTTCTGGAAAGTTCCTTGGTTTCATTGTCCGACATCGAGGGATCGAAATTGAACAAGCCAAAGTGGATACTATTTTGAAAATGCCTGAGCCTCGGGATATTCATGAATTGAAAAGTCTGCAAGAAAAGCTAGCATACCTTAGGAGATTCATCTCGAACCTAGCTGGAAGGTGCCAACCATTTAGTCTCCTCATGAAGAAAGGCGTTCCTTTCAAGTNAACCAAATGAGCTGAATTATTATCCAATTGAAAAGTTGTGTTTGGCGCTAGTCTTCTCAATTCAAAAGTTGAAGCACTAATTTCAAGCTCATGTTGTCCGTCTTGTTTCCAAAGCAAATCCCATCAAGTTCGTGATGTCAAAATTTGTGCTTAGTGATAGACTAGTGAGATGGTATCTCCAATTTCAACAATTCGAGATGTTGTACATCCCTTAAAAGGACAAGAATTGGCAGACTTCTTGGCAGATTATCTGATACCTGATGGCTGGGATCTAACTGACGAACTACCTGATGAGGACGCAATGGTCGTTGAATTTCAACCTGCATGGAAGATGTACTTTGATGGTGCTGCGCATCGAGGGGGAGCTGGTGCTGGCGTAGTATTTGTCACTTCCCAAGGTGAAGTCTTGCCCTACTCCTTCACATTGACACAACTTTGTTCCAACAATGTTGCTGAGTATCAAGCATTAATACTTGGGCTTGAAATGGCCGTTGATATGAAGCAATTGCAGTTGCAAGTCTTTGGTGACTCCCAGTTAGTGGTCAATCAACTTTTGGGTATTTACGAGGTTAAGAAGCCTGAACTACGCCCATATCATGATTACGCTAAAAAGTTAATGGGGTGACTCGATGATGTGACTATTCAGCATGTGCCAAGGAAAGAAAATAAGAAGGTTGATGCTTTAGCTGCCTTAGCTTCATCGTTAACCCTGTCTGATCAAGCGCAAGTTACTGTCTGCCAAAAATGGGTAGTACCGCCACTAAATGAGGTTGAAGGTGAAGAAAATAAACTCAAGCATCTTGTCGCTGTTTCTGAAGTTGAGAAAGAAGAATGGCGACAACCCATTATCGACTACTTGTGCTATGGGATACTTCCAGAAAATCCGAGGAGAAGGACTGAAATCCGTCGCCGTGTACCTCGCTTCCTTTACTACAAAGACACTCTATATAGAAGGTCATTCGAGGGAGTACTCTTGTGATGCTTAGGGGAAGAAGAAGCACTCCAAGCTTTGCAAGAGGCACATTCTGGGGTATGTGGCTCGCACCAGTATGGACCAAAGCTCCACTTCCATATAAAAAGGATGGGATATTTTTGGCCAGTGATGGTAAAAGATTACTTGGACTACGCTCGAAGATGAAAGGCTTGTCAATTCCATGCGAATTTTATTCATCAACCTTCTGAAGTGTTGCACCCGACTATTGTATCCTGGCCGTTTGACGCTTGGGGATTGGATGTTGTGGGACCACTGTCGAAGTCTCCTGGTGGGCACTTATACATCTTGGTTGCAACTGACTACTTCTCAAAATGGGTTGAAGTTGTTGCTCTTAAGGAGGTAAAGAAGGAAAATGTTGCAAGTTTCATCCGAGTAAACATAATCTATCGATTTGGCATTCCTCGTTACATAATAACGGATAATGGAAAGCCATTCGACAATAGGTTGATGAACAAGATTTGTGATCTCTTTGGCTTCAAGCAACGTAACTCTTCGATGTACAATGCTGCCGCCAATGGCCTAGCTGAGGCATTCAACAAAACTTTATGCAACCTGCTGAAGAAAGTCGTCTCCAAATCCAAACGAGATTGGAATGACCGTATGGAAGAAGCTCTATGGGCATATAGGACGATTCACCGCATGCCAACACAAGCAACTCCGTATTCACTCGTTTATGGAGTCGAAGCCGTCTTGCCACTTGAGCGTCAAATACCTTCATTACGACTGTCTATTCAAGAAGGGATCACTGATCAAGAAAATGCTCGACTTCGATTAGCAAAGTTAGAGGCTCTTGATGAGAAGGGTTGGAGTCCCAACAGAGTCTTGAATGCTATCAAGCTCGATTGTCTTGTGCCTTCAATAAAAGAGTTCGCCCGAGATCCTTTCAAGTAGGAGATCAAGTCCTTTCCATAAGAAGACCCATTATCACTTCCCATAAACCTATAGGGAAGTTCACTTCAAAATGGGATGGGCCATATGTCGTGCAAGAAGCTTATTCAAGTGGGACTTACAAGCTGGTTGATGTAGATGGCATGAGAATCGGCCCTATCAATGGCAAGTTTTTGAAGAAGTATTATTCTTGAAGTTGCAACGCTCCTCGACGTATGAGCCTAAACTGCATGTTCCTATACTCCTGGACCGCATGAGTCTAAACTGTGTACGGCCCAAAAAAAATCTGCTAGGTTGAAAATCTCTAAAGAGGCGGCGTAGGAAAAAGTTAGGACACCAAAAAAAAAAAGAGTCCGCTAGGTTGAAAATCTCGAAAGAGGCCGCCTAGGCAAAAGTTAGGACATAAATAAAAAAAATTCTACCTATTCTGAACTACGGTATGACTTGATACTCTTCACCGAGGTACGTAGGTAGCTTAGAGTTTCATTCTGAGTTCAGTCGCATAAGTTCAAAAGATACATAATCCCCCAATCGCTGTCCGAATGAAGCACGATGGAATGTAATTCATTAAATCAGTATTTGAAAATCAAGCTGGGACACCATGCTTCTGTTAAACTTTGGATCCCATTTGATTTAAAGGGGGCAAGCCGCTATGCTAAATTGGTGTCTACAATGAAATCATTAATATATTTTAAGGGGGATGTCAAGAATTTTCATTTAAGTTTGGGGATCCGTTATGCCTTCACGTTTGCCACACCTTCAAGTTATTATGGTCTACCTTCATGACATTTCAAATTCAGAGAGACCTGGACCTAAGATATTTGGTGAGAATGAAGCTCTTGAATTTCAATTTTTGAAAATTAAAAAGGTCTTACAATATCAAGGCTCCCACACCAAGATACAAAGATTTTGGTGAAGTCGCGTTAATTTGAAACTGTCGGTATATCAGGAACCAAAGTTAACTTCGAAATATTATCTGAAATTATTCTTACATCATTAACTTTTCAATTTTGGATATGTTATATATTTGTAAGTTGGGTTTCCAATGGATCAAACTATTCGTGATTTAGACATTCCAACATTAAGATACAAATATTTTGGTGAAGCCGTGCAAATCTGAAATCGTCGACGTAACAGAATTTAAAGTTAGCTTAAAATAATATCTGGAACGGTTATCAAAGTGTTTGATTCCACATTTTTGATATGTCTTATATCTTGAAGTCTAGTTTCCATAAACTTAAACGGTTCGTAATTTCGACATTCCTACATGGAGATACAAATATTTTGGTGAAGTTGCACAAATCTGAAATCGTCAACGTGACAGAATTTAAAGCTAGATTCAAAATAATATCTGGGATGATTCTCAAAGTGTTTGATTCCAAATTTTGGATACGTCTTAGATATTGAAGTCTAGTTTCCAGGGAATCAAACTTTCATAATTTCGAAGTTCCTACACCAAGATATAACTTTTTTGGTGAAACTGCACAAATCTGAAACTATCAACGTGTCGGAATTTGAAGTTAGCTTCAAAATATTATCTGGGTCGATTCTGAAGGTGTTTGATTTTAGATTTTGGATATGTTTTATATATTGAAGTCTAATTTTTAAAAAATCAAACGGTTCATTATTCGGACTCTCCCACGACAAGATATGAATCTTTCGTGACAAGCACGTAAAGCTGAAAACTATGCGACAAAAGTCGGACGATGTAAAGCAAAAGAGAAGCTGAAATATTTAAGCCCCCGAAGTCTCCAAGCTGAAGTCTTCAAGTCTGTAGATCTAAGAGTTGATGTCTCCAAGTTGAAATTTTCAAGTTTGTCGGTCTTCAAGTTAAAAAGTTGAAATCTTCAAGTCTTTCGGTCTTCAAGTTGAAGTCTTCACGTCGCTACTCTTCAAGTTAAAATATTTAAGCCCTCCATGTCTCCAAGATGAAGTCATTATCTTAGATGGTGTAATGGTCTTCGTGTCAAATAAAATGAAGTCTTTAGCTCAGACGATGTAATGGTCTTCGCTTAAGACAAAATAAATCCTTGGCCCAGACGGTGTAATGGTCTGTGCCTCAGATAAAATGAAGTTAAATATTCAAACAAGATGAAGTCATTAGCTTAGACGGTGTAATGGTCTTCGCGTCAAATAAAATGAAGTCTTTAGCTCAGACGGTGTAATGGTCTTCGCTTAATACAAAAATAAATCTTTGGCTTAGACGGTGTAATGGTCTATGCCTCAGATAAAATGAAGTTAAATATTCAAACAAGATGAAGTCATTAGCTTAGACGGTGTAATGGTCTTCGCGTCAAATAAAATGAAGTCTTTAGCTCAGACGGTGTAATGGTCTTCGCTTAATACAAAAATAAATCTTTGGCTTAGACGGTGTAATGGTCTATGCCTCAGATAAAATGAAGTTAAATCTCCAAACAAGATGGAGTATTTAGCTCAGACGGTGTAATGGCCTTCGCTTCAGACAAAAAAAAAATCTTTGGCCCAGACGGTGTAATGGTCTATGCCTCAGATAAAATGAAGTTAAATTTTCAAATAAGATGGAGTCATTAGCTTAGACGGTGTAATGATCTTCTCTTAAGACAAAATAAATCTTTGGCCCAGACGGTGTAATGGTCCATGCCTCAGATAAAATGAAGTTAAAATCTTCATACAAGATGGAATCTTTAGCTCAGACGGTGTAATGGTCTATGCCTCAGATAAAATGAAGTTAAATCTCCAAACAAGATGGAGTATTTAGCTCAGACGGTGTAATGGCCTTCGCTTCAGACAAAAAAAAATCTTTGGCCCAGACGGTGTAATGGTCTATGCCTCAGATAAAATGAAGTTAAATTTTCAAATAAGATGGAGTCATTAGCTTAGACGGTGTAATGATCTTCTCTTAAGACAAAATAAATCTTTGGCCCAGACGGTGTAATGGTCCATGCCTCAGATAAAATGAAGTTAAATCTTCATACAAGATGGAGTCTTTAGCTCAGACGGTGTAATAGTCTTCACTTCAGAAAAAAAAAATCTTTGGCCCAGACGATGCAATGGTCCATGCCTCAGATAAAATGAAGTTAAATCTTCAAACAAGATGGAGTATTTAGCTCAGACGGTGTAATGGTCTATGCCTCAGATAAAATGAAGTTAAATCTTCAAACAAGATGGAGTCATTAGCTTAGACGGTGTAATGGCCTTAGCTTCAGACAAAAAAAAAAAAGATCTTTTGCTTGGACGGTGTAATGGTCTTTGCCAGAGATAAAGAAAGTCAAGTTTACAAATAAAACGAAGTCTTTGGCTCAGATAGTGTGAAGTCCTCACTGCGAACTTTTAAAGGTTTTCGCTGTGAACTTTTAAAAAAAAAAATCTTGACCACGAGCTTTTAAAGGTCTTCATCATGCATTGATCATCCCGTTAAATAAGAATACATCATTCTTGTTTGACCTACAAAAAAAAAAGCACAGGAAAAGAAGAAGAAATTACCTTCGCGTTAATGCTTCCGAGTCCACAAAAATAGACTCAAGTGGCTTGCGAATACTGCGAATTGATGCTTAACGAATACGAGCATGTGGGTTTATATAGATCTTCGAGACAAGATACTACAAGGATGCTATCGATGTGGGACTGTATAATTGCCTCCTAAATTGAGTCAAAGTGTACTGCCAGTCCTGGTAAAATTTGTACTAGAGAAGACTGTTGGTCGTAGAAGTTTGTTTCCGATTAGAATTGAGAATGTTTTTTTTGTCCAAAGTCCGTTCATTATATGTGCAAAGATGAAAATGCTTCCTTTTTTATTGTTACCGGTGAATACATTGTAAAAGTCTTATAACTAATAAAGTAAGTTGCTAATAAGTATTGTCCCTGTAACTAACTTTGGAGTCTTTTAGAATTAGAAAATTATGACTGTGGAATTCACTTTTCAATAGCTTATATTTTGAGTGATTAGTCACAGACAATGAATTTGAAATTTAAAGTTCAATGACTTTAATATTTCATATGATCAAATATACATATATAAATACTCCAAGCCTAGTCTTCAAAAATTTAGACACCCCGACAAGTCTTGAAGTAGGGGGCATTTGTAGGCATGCAAAATTTATTGAATTTAAATTCAATAAAATAATTTGGAATATATTTTAAATTCAAGATATATTGGTCCAAATAAATATTATGGACTAATATAATTTAATTAAGTCCAATATAAATGGATTAAATAAATAAGTCTTAATCTATTGGGCTAGTCCATTTAGTTAGGCTACAAATGATGAGTCCACTTCCTAAAGCCCAAGATGTCATCTTCCTAGAGGCCCAGTTTGATGCCCACGTGTCAAATAAAGTGGCACGCCAAGTCAAATGGAAGATCCAATAAGATCATGCCACATGTCAAAATGACAAGGCATGTCAAGTCACATTAAAAGGCCAATGAAATCGCGCCACATGTGCAAGTGACATGTTCTGGCCAATCAAATGCGGTCGTGTCACACTTCAATTTGATTGGTCGGAAAGAGTTTGTTCTTATCATAACTCTTCCCTCCCACAACTATAAATAGGGGTCTTCATAACTCAGAAAAGGGACCAGAAGTTATAACAAGAAGCAAGAGAGAGCTCGTGGATCAAACACTACAAATTTCTCTACAAGTTTCAAGCTTCAAGCAATCAAGTTCAAGTTCAAGAAATCAAGCTCAAGAACGAAGAACAAATCAAGGTTCAAGGAGTATGATCACGCTGAACTATGTCTAATAAAAGACTAAGCGGGCGTTGCAAATATAATCCGGGGTATTATGCCCAGAGTCGATCCCACAGGGAATTTACGTATCAAGCAAGCTGTTAGAATACTCAACTGTCACTTGATGTTATTTAAATTACTAACACTAAAGATTAAAACTAAAGATTAACTACGCTAAGGTGTAAACAATTGTAATAAAGATCTAAGGTTATGGTTTTCCCCGTCGGTGAATTTACTTCTCGGATACTT
>ML427588.1:0-26666 GCA_005239525.1 Nicotiana knightiana
AAAGCACATAAAATGCGAGGTATATAATGCTTAAAATCACGAATTCTAGCCACACATCAAGTGTTTTGGCTTATTATGATATATTTAATGTTTTATCTGAACTCCACTATGACTTTATGCAATTTTTGAATTAATTGTTAAAATTTTCTTTTGGAAGTGGAAAGACATTAATTTAAAGGATGCAATATTTGTACTTTTTGTTAGAAGGAATTTAATTCCGGTTTCTGGGTAAAATAAGAGATGGATATTTGTTTTAAGTTTCGAATAACTCTTGAGTTATTGAGCTTGATAAATATTTTATCTCTTGTGGTACATGAATGCATGACCTTATTATTGTATATTAATGTCTCTCCTGAACAGAACAATATTAGTCTATCTCATAAGAGAATATGTTCTTCATAATTGAGCAAAACTTATTTGCGNCATGCATTACCAACTTGTGGATCTTGTTTGGAAGGAAATTTAACTAAAGGATGTTTCCGTTCAAAAGGAAATAAAGCTAGTGATAAACTGGAATGAATCCCTTCTGATTTGTATGGTTAGATGAACATACTCGTAAGAGATATTAATATATTTATTTGATGCACCGTAAGTCTTAATGATTTGAGTAATTCAAGGGTTTTAAGACTTGGAACGGAGAAGCACCAAGGAAATACATTAAGTTACTGCAATTTGATTGTAGTGGCGAGCACCTCTCTAAAGAGTTCTTTTGTTACTTATCAGAATAAGGGATTACATCTCAATTGACTACACCGTAAACTCCATAATAGAGTGGTGTAGTAGAAAGAAGAAATAATATTTTTTGAAAATTGGATAGATTAATGATGTGTTATTCAGATTTGCCTTATTCGTTTTTGGAATATTTCCTGGAAACTGCAAATTACATTCTGAATTAGTTCCTTCAAAGTTAGTACCTAGGATATCTATAAAACTGTGGACTGAATGTAAGCTTAGTCTATGGCATGTTCAAATATAGGATTGGCCCACATATGTATTGAAAGGGAAAGCGGATATGTAAGTTGGAACTAAGAATGGATAGGTGCATGTTTATTGAATATCCAAGGAAACGAATGGAGTTTTATTTTATTGTTCTACAGAAAATAAGGCAATTGTTAAAACAAATGCATTTTTCTAGATAAGGACTCTTTAATAAACCATGTTCCTAGAAGTAAATCAATTTTACAGGAACCGGGCAAAGAAATAACTAGATGTTCAAGGACATCGAAACCCACATGTCAGGATTGACATTCCATTGCATTTAAGTAGTGGGAGAATGTTAAAGACATGCCTTTATCAAGTGGGAGTGATGTTTGAACAATGAACACTATAGTAAGAAGTCGCTAATATTTCAAAGCCGCAAGGTAATGAAGGTAATATTAGTAGTACTTCGTCGTCGTGGGAGAATACTAAGGAAAATTATACTTTCATATACACTCTTGGGATAGTTACAGTAACAGGACCCCTGGAAAGTTTAATACAAAACTAGATAGTTACGACAAAGCACTATTGGACAAAGATTGCATCAGAAATAACTTGGCAAGATTCTTTAACAAAATCTTATTTTGTGGAGACTTTTAATAGTCATGTAAAAAGAATGCCTGAGAAAGTTGTAGATGCATGGTTACAAGTCTAAGTGGGAGATTATTGGGGCATATACTATTAACCATGCGTTTAGATATAGTATATTCAATAATTGTCATGGTTAAAAGTCTAAGTGGGAGATTGTTGGGATATATACTATTAACCATGAGTTTGGTTTGGATATAGTATTTATTATGGAACAATTATTTATTCAATTTTAATAAAGCTTTAAATAGATCATATATTCGTCTGTGTCCTTTACTTATATAGTAGATGATTTAGTGTATAGAGTTTAGCTTATACACGGAAGATTAAATCATCGGTTCTTATAAATATAAAGTTTGAGTTCNCTTTTTATATATTGAACGGACCAAGTAGAGATAAATATTTTATACTGACGTAATAAAATAAACTCTCTAGCCATTAAATGTACTTATACTCTTAGTCTTGATATAATTATTATTAGTTGTGTATATTATTATTTTTTTGATTTATTAAAAGGCGAAATTCTTTCGCGTGCCAATATGCCTGGTAAATTGGATAATAATAATGTACATTGACGAAGTAATAATTAGCTGATGGAATCCATGTCTCGGTTTAGAGATTGATGATACACCTTTATGAAAGCTTATAAGTTTTCATGTGTAAACCCGACCGGTGGATTTTGTATCCGACACATGAAATAAGTTAAGCGAAAGTCTAAAGGAAATAATCAATAAATTAAATTGTCAGTAATTTAATTTAATTGATTGGTATATGAATCTTAACATGGGGAGTTAAATAAGATTTAATGGATGAATTTCGAAATTGAATAAGGAGTGCAATTACGAATTTTTAGTGGAATAATTCGTAATTAATTATGGTAGATATTAATTTCGAAATTAGAAATTAATTCCATGATTGGAGCCTTGTTAATTAAATTTTGTGGTCCCTAATGTGCCTAAATAATAGGAAATAAAGGAATCCTTTTTCTGGTAGAAAAGAAAACCCAACAGGTTTTGAAAAAAGGTTTTAACCCTTAAAACTTGTGTTATAAATACATAAGGTTTTTCGCCTAGCAAAGAGAGAGATAGATGGCAGAAATTTTCAGCCATGGTGGCCAAAAATTTCAGCATATATTCCTAGAAATTTTACCCACACGAAATTGCTATTTCCGGATATTATTGGGTGACACAGTAGAAGACCGTGGAACGTTCGAGGATCACGATTGTGCGGGTGGTGAAGATTCCATTGAGAAGTCATGGAATTGAAGACTCACGCGAAAAACAGATATGTTCACGCTTCAAAAGGTAACCCGTGAAACCCCGTTTATGTTAGTTGTCTAGATTACATGTGGTTTTGATACTGGGATTGCTTCCGCTCGTATAATAATCCATCACGCGAAGTATACGTAAGATCTAATCTAAATTTGGTTCTGCTAAAGTATTATTTCTTCATTTTTTGATTCATTCTCTTTGAAGTCAATTATGTAACGTCTGCTTTCTGGGCAATTATTTTGTGTAAATTTTAAATTTTCAGCCACGGGTGCACGTGTTTGGAGATACTGTGGGACCTTGGTGAGCGACCGATCTTAACGATTTGCACCCAAGGCCACGACACAATTAATTAAACACTGATCACCTTTTTCACATGATTGTACAATTAGGTCTGATATAAATGTCTAGAGATCTTTTAATTGGCTAAAGTTAATGAGTTAAGAAATAATAAATGAAAAGTACGAGATAAATGTTTAATAGTATCAGAAAATCAACCAGTGTAATATTTACTTTTTTCTTTTGATTTCTCACCCGTTATCCGGTATCCATATTGGGACCCGACTAACCGAATTCGCACCGATTAGTTTCACATTAAGGGGTAAAGCGCCTCCTAACAAAGTAATATTTATTTACTTTGTCATAGCAAAGTAACCAAACTAATATTTACTTCAATTTTTCCTAAGGATCACAGAAATAATATTATGTTCATTATCGCCATGTCTCCTTCATTTCCTCATAGTAATTTTTTGTGATACTTTGACGCAGATGAGTGATTTTTTAGCAAGCGCTCCTCACCCGTTTATGTTTTTTATTTTCAAGACCAAGAAAACGAGACCTCTAATTAAGGTCGAAAGAATTATATACATCTTACCGCAATCGTTTGTGTTCTAAGAAAAATTCGTTTAATTAATAATGGTGTACAACTAGAGGACTAGACTATGCAATTACACAAGAGAGTGTCATTTCATTGAACTAAGTAAAATAGAAAAGAAAAAGAACATACACTAATTTAAGTAAAAAAGAAAATAAAAAAAAACTAGTTCAATTAATACTAACATTTGTTTGATGTAACATAAAATATTTTCCTAAAATTCTTATGGGAATAAGTCATTTCTTTTTTGTGTTTGTTTGTCAAGACATATTTTCAAAGAAAAATATATGGGAATAAGTCATTTCTTTTGTTTGTCAAAAAAAAATTTCAAAGAAAAATATCTTTCACTAAAAGAGTGAAAATAACCCTTAGTATCGACGAAGTTATTATCTTTAACGACAATTTCAACTCTTAACTTTCATATCATTACTCCACCTAACACGTAAAACCTTATTTGTAATTATTAATATAAAAACTCTTCATCAAAATTCTATCTAATTTATTATTTTTATTATTATTATTATTATTATTATTATTATTATTATGGGGAAGAACATCAGCTTGTTCCCCAAGAAAGAATTTTCCATTACAAAAGTGAAAAAAGCAGAGGATTTAAGAGCACACATGTCCCCTTTAATTTCACCCCGAACATGTAAGCAAAGTCAGTTCACACTACTCGGTTAACCGGTCAACAACAACGCGTAAGAAAGCGCCAACTATTTGGCTGTAGCGGTGGTCTTCTTCCCCACGTTATTTACAATAAAAAGAAATGACATGTGTTGTATTTATAGTTCTATAGTGTCAGCCTCAAAATCGAATAACAATTAAATATGTAAGTGATTTTAAGAATACACAGATTAATTTGACATAAAGCGATAAATTAAGTTGTTATTGAATAAAAAAGATAAAATAAATTCAAACCACACGAGTTGGATAGTTTCAGCTTTGATGGATTAATCGCTCTCGAGCCGGACTCACCACAACCGGTGTCGATCAAATACAAGAGCTTGAAGACATATAAAATAATAATGTATTGCTTTTGAGTGCATGTTAAAATGTCTCAAATGAATTTTTAGACCCATTTATATTAAATCACGCCATTGTTACGCGATATTTAAGCTCTTAGGAAGTATCGAAGAAGAAGAAGAAGAAGAAGAAGAAGAAGAAGAAGAAGAGGAGAAATAAGTCGGTTCTGAAGAGAAATACACTCAACTGCATTAATGAAGTTACTCAGTTATTACAATGCTAATCTATATATACTACACATCTTTGAGTTAATTAACTTAGCAATTGACCACTAATTCGACTAACTAACTAACATAACTAACCACCAATAACATGCACGGCTGTTATCCTACACCTCTATCACCCACTAAGCTGTGATGTACACAGCTATCACCGGCTGTTATTTCGTCCATCTCAACACCCCCCTTCAAGCTAGGTGTTGTAAACACATTCAAAACACCTAGCTTGGACAGTAGATGATAATGCTGCACACTTCCAAGTCCTTTGGTTAGTATGTCTGCTTCTTGATCCTTTATTGGAACATAAATGGGATGCACTAATCCTTCTTGCACCTTCTCCCTTATAAAATGACAATCTATCTCTATATGTTTTGTGCGCTCATGGAATACTGGATTATTGGCTATTTGCATTGCCGACTTGCTGTCTGTGAAAAGATGGATAGGAGTAACAACTGCAACTCCCAACTCTTTGAACACACCTAACAGCCAAATCAATTCAGAGACTGTCAGTGCCATACTTCTATATTCTGACTCTACTGAACTTCTTGCAACTGTATTCTGCTTCTTAGACTTCCATGATATCAAGAAGTCTCCAAATTTCACCAAATACCCTGTAACAGACTTCCTTGAGTTAGGACAGTTAGCCCAATCTGCATCACTATAAGCCTTCAAGGTCATGTCGCCTTCTGCTCTCGTTAGAATGCCTAGCCCTGGCTCATTCTTAATATATCTCACCAATTTTGTGTGCTGCTTCTAAATGAGATTTTTTAGGTGCCTGCATGAATTGGCTCAAGGTCTGCACTGTATAGGCAATGTCAGGCCTTGTCAAGGTTAGATAAAGGAGCTTCCAAATAAGCCTTTGATACCCCTTCACATATGTAAGTTGTGGATCATCATTCAGATTACAGTGTGCATCATACTCTACAGTTGTCAATTTTCTGTTATGTTCCATTGGTGTCACAGCTGGCTTAGAACCTGTTAGTCCTAGTTCTGCTATTAGTTCAACTGCATACTTTCTTTGGCACAACAATATCCCTTTCTGAGACCTGCTTACTTCTATTCCCAGGAAGTACTTCAAAGACCCCAAGTCTTTGATTTTGAAGGCTTTTTGCAGTGTAGTTTTTGCTTCTTGTATTAGAGTCTCATCATCACCTATGATCAGAAGATCATCAACGTAGACAAGAATGATAAACAACTTGCTTTTCTTCTTCAAGGTGAAAAGAGAGTGATCATGTTTGCTTTGAGAGAACCCTGCCTGTGAAAGAGCCTCTGTAAGCTTCAAGTTCCACTATCTTGATGCTTGCTTAAGCCCATAAAGGGATTTGAGTAGTCTGCAACCCTTATTCCTCCCTTGACTACCAAAGTCAGGTGGCAGCTGCATATAAACCTCCTCCTATAAGTCACCTTGAAGAAAAGCATTATAGACATCCATCTGGTAAAGATTCCATTGATGAACAACAGCTAATGCAATGACTGCCCTTACTGTGACCATCTTGATAACTGGAGAAAATGTCTCTTGATAATCTAAGACTTCTTGTTAACTGTACCCCTTAGCAACTAATCTGGCTTTGTATCTCTCAACCTCACCATTTGATTTGTACTTTATTTTGTACACCCATCTACATCCAATAGGAACTTTCCCCTTAGGTATTTTAACCACCTCCCAGGTATTATTTTGAACAAATGCATCAATTTATGACTTCATAGCCTCAACCCATCTAGGATCTTTACGGCTTCCACGTAGGATGAAGGTTCTTCTTCTGATATAGCATATAGGAATGACTTATATCCCTGTGAGATAGAACTATAATTTAAGTAGTTTGTCAATGGATATACACAGTGTGAAGAGGAGCTGCTGGATCCTGGGCAGATGTAATCCTTCAACCATGTTGGAGGTCTGGAACCCCTTGTAGACCTCCTGAGCTGTAATTCAGGATCTGCAGTAGATTGTTGAGTTGCAGATGGCTGATCAGAATTTCCCATTGCCTCATTTTCATTGACTGGATCAACATGTGGTTCATTAGGCATCGTTACATGTGTATTGAAATCATTAAGCAATTTTCTGTATGCTGAGTCTCCCCTTGAGTTGGAATAGCTTGATGAACTATCGGATCATCCTGTAACTCTAGGAACATTGGAGATTCTTTGGTTTCCTTCATGGATTGAAAAGGAAAATAGTCTTCTTTGAAAGTCACATCTCTATTCACAAAGAACTTCTTCCCTTTGATGCCATAAAGCCTATAACCCTTTTGCGATGTAGAATATCCCATAAGAACTGATGCTATTGCCCTTGGTGAAAACTTATCAATCTTTTCTGTAATTGTAGCATAACATAAGCAGCCCATTGTTCTTAAATGTAACAAGCTTGGCTTGGCTTTATGGAAGACTTCATATGGAGATTCTCCTCCTAGAACTAAGGATGGCACTCTATTTATAAGATAGACTGTTGTGAGTACACAGTCTCCCAAAAATCCAATGGAACTCCCCTGAAACCTTAGGTCCCTTGAAACTTCTAATATATGCTTATGTCTCCTTTCCACCACTCCATTTTGTTGTGGAGTGTGTGGACAACTACTTTGATGAACAACCCCACAGTCAGCTAAGAGCTCTTTGCATTTTGTGCTAAAGAATTCTGCACCATTATCAGATCTTAACATCTTAATATGCTTCCCAAACTGTACATGTACTAATTGAAGAAAGATTTCAACAAGACAATTGTATCACTTCTCAATTTCATCAAAAAAACCCAAATCATCTTTGAAAAATCATCCACAAGTGTTAGAAAATATTTTTTTCCATTATATGTAGGGACTCTATATGGTCCCCAAATATCCACATGTACCAGGTGAAAAATTTCTGCTGCCCTATTATTACTAAGAGTAAAAGGCTTTCTTGTTTGTCTAGCTAATGGACAAACAGTACATTTTTTAAAACTACAACTCGATATCTCTTTATTCTTCAAGAAGTCCAGTTTCTTCATAACCAGTGCAGGTATGTGTCCAAGCTTTCTGTGCCATGTGTGTATATCAGTCTCCATTTCTGCAGCAAGACAACTTCTAACTCTTTGTGCTTCCTTATTTCTATCTATCTTCCTTGGGATCAAGAGATAAAGGCCACCCTTATCCTTACCAATCCCCTTCACCCTTCCAGTGTACAGGTCCTGGAATACACAGAATGTTGGAAAAAGTTCACTGAGCACTGTAGCTCCCTTGTTAACTTTGAAACTGACAACAAGTTATACTTAAACTCAGGAACACATAGCACATCATGGATTGTATCATCTTCTGTGAGATTGTAACAACCTTGATATGTAACTGGAACAGACTTACCATTTAGAAGACGTACATTACCTCTCTTTTGTTTAGGCAAACTAATCACATTGTGCAACAGATTATGATTTGAAGTCATATGATTAGTTGCTCCAAATCTATGATCCAAGGATCCTGGCAATTTTCAAAAGATTGTGAAACATCTTTACCTGCCATGTTAGCCTTGTAATATTCTGAATTCTCCTTCTTCAGTAACCTCATTATCTGGCCATACTGCTCCTCAGTGAAGAAATTAGCCATTCCCTGATGTCCTTCAGCCTTAGCCCCGTGCTTAGCATTCTCCTGTTCATGACTGTCATCCTTTACCATTGCATTTACCTGTCTGTATTGCTGGTTCCTTTTTTCCCTTAAATCCAGATGGATAGCCATGGAGTTTGTAACAAGTATCTTTGGTGTGACCCTTTAGACGACAATTTTCACAGTACATATTACCAAACCTCTTAAATTTTACTTGATTATCCCTAGTACTTATGAATGTTGTGGAATCACTTATATCATTTCCTAAATTGACTTGTGAATTAGACAAACAGACCTTCCTCTGATTTTCTTCATTGATCAACATTGCAAATGCACGACTAACTGAAGGTGATGGGGATTGCAATAAGATCTGACTTCTAATGGCACCATATGACTCATTTAATCCCATTAGAAATTGAAATAGTTTTTGTTGATCTAGTTGTTCTATAAAATCCTTTGTTCCAACAGTAGTAGGTAGAGATGGAATTATGGATCCATACTCATCCCACAGAGATTTCAGTCTAGAATGATAAACAGAAATGCTTGAAGTACCTTGAGAAATTGTGGCTATTTCTCGTTGGAGATTGTAGACTCTAGATCCGTTAACTTTGTTGAAACGATCCTCCAAATCTACCCAAACTTCATGAGCATTATCAGCATAAATGATGCCAGTAATCAAATCTGGCGAATCAATATTCATTATCCACATTAGAACTGTTGCATTAACTCGTTCCCAGTCCTTTCCCAGATCCTCAGTGAATTGACATTTTGTACAAGTTCCGTCAATGAACCTTAGCTTCCGCTTTGCTCGCAGTGCAATTACCATCGCTTTGCTCCAAACAATAATTCTTAGTTCCTTTCAGCTGAATCGAAATGATCACATTACTAGGACTATCTGACGACTGTAAAAACAGAGGATGCCCGGGATTATCAATATCTAGTGTCACCATTGTTGAGCTGTAAAGCTTCTAGAGAACTTCCTTCAATTCAAAACAAAAAACCTATCTCTCTGACTTCACAAATGAAAATCGAATTGAGCTCCAATTGATCTACTCAAGATATGATACCATATTAAATCACGCCATTGTTACGCGATATTTGAGCTCTTAGGAAGTATCGAAGAAGAAGAAGAAGAAGAAGAAGAAGAAGAAGAAGAAGAAGAAGAAGAAGAAGAAGAGGAGAAATAAGTCGGTTCTGAGGAGAAATGCGCTCAACTACATTAAGGAAGTTACTCAGTTATTACAATGCTAATCTATATATACTACACATCTTTGAGCTAATTAACTTAGCAATTTACCACTAATTCGACTAACTAACTAACATAACTAACCACCGCTAACATGCACTGCTGTTATCCTACACCTCTATCACCCACTAAGGTGTGATGTACATAGCTGTCACCAGCTGTTATTTCGTCCATCTCAACATTTATATAGTAGGGGAGTCTTATTTTAGGTACAACTCTATAAAAGGTAAAAAAAATTCTGACTTGCTGATTGTCGTTTCCTTATCGATACCTACCAAGATTCCCGCTGTAACATTCGGCCGGTTATGCATATTTCGGCTTTCTATTGGCTATGCTAGATCGTCTGACAATATTCTTCGAAGTCGTTCAAGGCTAGTACCGATTCCGGGATCATGGCCTCGATATCCTCGAAAGCAGGCATCATGCCCCCGGGTTCTCGCCCGGTGGGACTTTGGCTCGATTTCGGTCCCTAATTGCCATATCTCGAATCTGGCTTATCTTGTCGGAGGCTAGAATGCACCATAAATTCGATTTTACCCGTATATATATATACACACACGCACTCTAATTTACAGAGAAAGTATGTATTTTTGAGTTCGGAATATGGAGTCATGTGAGAGTACTTTATTTCTTAATATGGGATTTTTCGATGCGAAATTGGATTTAGTCGGATTTTGATATAGGTATCGAACACCTGATGCGAAACCTAAAGTAGGTCATGTAGTTTAACTCATTCGTTGCGGTCTTCGTTACGAGCAATATTATTTGTTAAGTAACATTTCACAGTTTGATGGTAAAAATTAGTATTCCTTTCTTTTCAAATTAGATGATCCTTTTCATTAGATGAGGTACTTTCTTTTTTTGTCTGTTTTAAAATAAATGTCACATTTCTAAATTTGGAAATAATTTAACTTTAAATTCTTCATTTTACTCATTTTACCCTTAATGAGAAGCTTTTATAACCGCACAAATTTCATCATCCCACAAGGTTTTTACTCTTTAAGCTTTTAAGACCACAAATTTGATATTTTTTTTTTTTTTAAAATTTTTTGTCGAATCAACTATCTCATCTAAATTGAAACGGATGGAGTATTTGTTTTTGCTCTCTACTAAATACATTTTCATAATTTACCAAACTTACTTCATACGCCAAGATTTACATTTAATTTTAGTTTGGACCACCGGCATTTTCCGGTCAAGTGTAAAAAACTACTTTCCCCTGGCTATATATCTTGGACCAACCTGTTTTCCCACACACAACCCCTTTAAAAAGTGTAACCAAAAGAAACATAAAGGTTGAAAAATAAGACTACATACAGCTGAGAACCAAAGACCAAGATTTGAACAATATTATGGAGAAGGAAAACAATCTAAAAGCAGAAACTTCAATAGAAAATCCGATGTTTTCACATGAAATTTCTTTACCAAACATCTTTGATAGTACGTTGTATGAAACTGAAAAAGATTCTTTAGATACAATATTTGGTGCTCATATTCTTGATTACTATTATACAACTACTACTCCTTCCATTTTTGATTTGCTCCAAACTCCATCGTTATCTATCACTTCACCATTTCAAGAATCATCTCCGCTGTCGATCTCTTCATCATCACTTGAAGCTGCCGATGATGATCAAAAAGATGAAGAGCAAGATCAAGACAAGTACAAGAAACAGTAAGCTTTAATAATATATGTACCTTAAATATTTTATGTGAAACTTTTCTTTTAATTCTCTTCTTAAAAAAGAGTTTCACTTTTCTATTGCGGTGTAGGAGGGTTGAGACCATTCATTGGAGAGTTTCAGAAAATGTTTTAATTTTTTCTCTCTGGCTAGAGAAGTCATTTTCCTTAAATTAAAAGAAAATGTTTTCAAAATATTTAACCCGTTTGGCCATAAAGAAAATCTTACTTTTTTTTAGGAATCGGTTATTTGGCCGTGAAAATTTCATATTTCACTTGAAAGTTGCATTTTGGAATCTTTTAAAAGCTTGAAAAACTCCAAAAATCTATTTTTCACTTCAAAACACTCACAAAAATTCAAAACAACTCCAAATTGTGTTTATGTCAAAACACAATTTTAATTTTCAAATATCATTTTCAGTTAATTTTATTTATTTATTTTTTTACACTTTTTTCCGAAATTTTACAATTCTTATGTCCAAACGCCTACTTAATTAACCACAAAAATTGGAAGCTGTGCTTTTGCTCCATACAAAGCACACCCTTAAAGAAAATGTAATTTTAAGTTTCACATTTTACCCTTTATGAAATAACCTATAGCTACTTGATATGTTTATGACATGTTTTATATATGAAATTTTAAAGTCTTTCTTTCTTTTTAAACTTCATATCCAGTGAAATACGATTACATGAATTGGAATTAGCACAGAGTTACTACTTGGAAAACGCAATATATAAATAAGTATATATATTGCTTTTTAAGTTTTTCATCCGTTTAACAATTTCTTGTTTATTTTGAAGTTTTACCCTAATTTGTGCAAAGTGTGATGTTTTTTTCTTTGTTGGCTTAGGTTAAAACCTAAAAAGAAGAATGTCCAAAAGAGGCAAAGAGAGCCAAGATTTGCATTCATGACCAAGAGTGAAATTGATCATTTGGATGATGGTTTTAGATGGAGGAAATACGGCCAAAAAGCAGTGAAAAGCAGCCCCTTCCCAAGGTATATATGTTTTAAAAGTGATACAGTTTCATATTTAGAATTTCGTTAACTATATGACATGGAGGGAGTATAATAAAAATGTAGCTAGGTTAATTTTTCTACCGCCCATCCAACTGTTTAAACTAAAACAGACCGGCGGATATATATATTTCATGTATAATATATGTATATCAGTGTATATATACCGGTTAGGAAAAATAAATAACGAATCCAGCCGGCTACTTGATTAAAAATCACTATAACTTATCTTAATGGGAAATTTTTCTTTCTCTATTTTGAAAATTTTCCATTTTTCTTTCTTCAAGTAGTCCATTCTTTGTTAAAATTTAAATGTGAGATGCATAAATTTCTTGTGCAGGAGCTATTATCGTTGCACAACTGCATCATGTGGAGTAAAAAAGAGAGTGGAAAGGTCAATTAAAGATACTTCAATAGTTGTTACAACTTATGAAGGTACTCACACACATTCGTGCCCCGTGACGCCACGTGGTAGCATCGACATTCTACCGCGAACCACCGCCTACTACGGTGGCGCCGTTGGTGGTGGTAATTCCTCTTTGTCTATCCCAAAGCTTCATTATCAACAACAACAACAACAAACGCTCCATTTTCCTACTACAACTTTACCTTTAAATAACTTCAGCATTGGTTATACTTCCTTATTTTCGACTAATTCACTCCCAGAAAGAAGGTTCTCGCCCTCCCTTTATTCTTCCTCTTTGACCGGAGACGATGGGCTTCTTCATGATATGGTGTCATCAGAGATGAGAAGAGATACTAAAGAAGAGTAGGAAAAGAGAGGCTTTATTTTCATAATCAGTATTTTATTTTCTTGCGCGTGGTTAATCAATTAGAAACTTTTCCGGAGATATTGTATAACGACTAGTTTAATTAGCTTATAGTTAACCTTAATTAGCAAGTTCATATATTAATGGTGTTATTCTTTCATGTTGTAGAATTCTTTCATTGCTGCTTAATTTGTATATCCAATTATTCCTAATTTTACCTCTCACATTAATCTTGTTTAATTTATATAGCTGCATGCACAGCAAGATTGTGTTGTCCAATAGGTTAGGGTTTCCAAGAGTTAAGGAAATTAATTATGATGTAAACAGTGAAAAAACATGGAACGGGGTCCGTTAGTTTGTTAGTAATGTTAGATAGGCTCTTAGTTCTCTTTATATTGTGATAAAGTAAATACTGTAAGGACATGTTGATGAATAAAACCTATTTTTTCATATCTTTTCATAGCAAGTTTTTAGTTCTTTGTTTTTTTTTCAAAATCTATAGTTGCATTGAGATCACATCGGCTCATATGCAACAAGGTATACAGTTAGATCCATAATTTATCACACAACACATGTCACCTTTAGCAAGGGGAAAGTTGCTTACAACTAACACTCTGTTTGGATCACTCCCCGTCATTTTGATGGATACAACGTTTGGATAGACTGTATCGTTTAATGTTGTTCAATAACATCTTTATTATTTGGTTTGATTGTATTGTACTGTACTGTACTACTAAGTTTACTAAAATACCCTCAATTATTTTAAATACGATACTTATTAAGAATTACTTATAAAAATAATTTATTCATTTGACCTCCGCATCTTCCTCACAGGGAATCATCATATGATTCGCAGGGATAATGTATCCTTAACTAGAGATTCTGCTAAATTCTTGACCATATAATATTTTACTTAAGCTTACAGTATGGCTGGGAGTCTTTCAGTTGAATGTTATAACTAATATGCAGTTACTGAGAACGTACGCTAATGCCCATGTATTCAATATTATAAGAGAATTGGAAATTAATTACAGGTCAATGTCCCACTTTTGGTGCTCACAAGACATTGTTTTGGACTTTGTTAGTTGTCTCCTAAACTATATAACTCCAATAATAAGTATCCTACAAAATCACTCTACACTAATCTAAACTTTCTATATCCCATATGATGTGAATAGTTGATTCGTCTCATAAGGAACAAGAATGGATGGTCAGCAACAAAATTTATTTCCTGCTCAAATTACCATTTGATACCCTCCAAAAGTATGAAGTAAGTTCAGAAAGGAAAAAGAAGATAATGAAACTAAAACCAAAAGAAAAATCCTCTACCAACATGACATATAAAATTCATATCGATCTAGCTAGTCAAAGTCTATAAAATCCTCCATACCTAAAGCATAAATAACATTAGTCTAATTCAATTGCCAGGTGACGACATCAAGGTCAGTAAAAGAAATTTGCCGTCTTCCAATGGACACTCAATCAGTGTGCGACACAAGTCTACATGTTAATTTGCAAAGACATATATATAAGCTTTCATGTGCATACTAGGCTATAAATCTAACACTTGTACCATTTGTCATATCACACTCTCAGGAATAGGTGGCATAGTTGAAAGACGATTAATTGCATTAGCCAAATTATTCATCCCACCTCTCAACATATCAGCCATGCCTTCAAGATGATCTTGTTTAGATTTTTTATTCCTGCTAGAAGTCGGTACCTCTGAATATGCATTCGATCTACGTGCTTCCTGAGTTGATTGATATTGCTCATGTTGTCCATGTTCCTCGATATTTTCCAAAGAGGAAGCATTTATGGAAATTAGTTCATCTACCTCATCAATAGTCAATGAACTATCACTTGATTTTCTCTATTACGAGCACCCCTTCTTACCATATCTGCTCCAGTATCAGCTTGCTTTCCAGTAGCTCTATCCCTTCCACATAGCTCAATTAGCTTATCATAATTTCTAATCGGCTTGTTTCTCCATTCAGCAGCTTCAGGCTTAGCCTACACAAAAAAAGGTACAATTTAATAATGCAGAAAATGAGATAAACATTATAAGATGCAAATAAAGAATAAAACTGCTAAAAACAAATATACCTGTATTAATTGATCTCATACTTCAGATTCAGCATTCCACATATCTGTGTTGGAATCCCACGCAAACCCGCTCATCCCATTTTGAAAGGTGTCATAACACTTGCTAAATTTTGTTTTAATATTTCTAATTCGGTTGTGAACTCTCTCCTTGGTAAAAACTTCATCTGAAAATTTTGATTGCATCTCTTTCACTATATTGTCAATCGTGTGTGCAGTAAAAGTTCCACCAACCCTATTTCCAAGTGTGTGCTCATGATAGAATACATCAATTAAGGCATCATCTATAGCATTTGACCAAATACAAATAGAAGTGTTATCTGAAAGATTTGTATCGCTTGAGGATGCCTTTGACCTTTTCGGCATATTGATAACTACATAATTAGGAGATATTCATAAGACTTAATAAAAACTTTATCAGACATAATATTTGTAAGAGTTATAAAATAAAATAAATGCATCGTACATAATATTTTTTATTCAAATAATAGCGGAAATTACTTTCAAACAACATCAAATACATAAACACGAAAAAATTCGTTGACTTTTTCTCTCCTAAAAGATTAAACTTGATATTGACGGTTCTTTATGCACATCATTATCATTCATAAGCTCCGCATCAACTTGTGCAAGTAACTCATCATTTGGATCTGCACCTCTTAAAAGTAGTTGTGCAAAATACAACATGCAAAAATAATAAGCTTTTGGGTTGCAACACCATTGATGGTTCAGTTGAACTAGAAATTATAGGAAATCTCTTCTTAAGAACTCCAAAAGCTCGTTCAATAGCATTACGCAAAGATGTGTGATGCAGATTAAATAATTCACGAGGATTTCGAGGTGGATTTCTTGAATACTCTTTCAAGTGATATCACTCTCCCCAATAAGGCATAATAAGTCCACTTCTCAACATCAGTCCAACATCCACAAGGTAGTATTTTCCTAAAGATAAAAAGTAAAAGCTTTAATTATTTATTCATCACATTTAACTTTCCCTGGATAAATAAATGAAATATTTACCTTCTGGAAGTTTTAGCGAGTCTTGTCTATTTAAGGCTTCTTTCATGACTCTTGAATCAGATGTCGTCCCTTCCCAATCAGCTAACTAAATCAGATGTGCATGCAACCAATACATTTTGTGTTGGATAATCTTTTCTTCCATGGTATCTGGTGCTTCACTTTGTGAAACTTTAACACGTATATGTGTCCCATCAATTGCACCAATACAATCCTGACATTATTATAATAAATTATATGCAATCAACCTTGAATTTAGCTAAAAATTCAATAAAATTGTATTTGAGTTCACCTTAAAATATGGGTAGAATCTTGGGCTGCTGGCAATTTCAGAAGGAACTTGAGAGCCATCAGGTTGTTTAATAAATTTTTAATATAACCCCAAGATCGCTCGCAGAACAATATGAAAATGACGACTGACCGACTCCCCAGATCGTCGAAAGATAAAAGCTAACTCGCGATTCGTCGTATTATGTGCTAACAAGTAAAGCGTTATTGCAACTTGCTCTTCAACTGTAGCTTGAAGTGTTGGTCTAAGATCACCCTCTCTAACTAACATCTCATATAGATCGGTAAAAGCTAAAGGGGTCATTCTTATAATATTACGACAAAGTTCAGTTGAGAATAAATGACCCAATAATTCATGTCTAACTTGTTCACTTTCCAGTCTTATATCATGTGCGTCGGTTATTTTCAATTTCACGTACATAAGTCCAAAACCAAATAGCTACTACGCAAGCAACATATGTAGCTAAAGAGCTCACTTGTTTCCGCATCTGTCTACTATTTTGATTATTCCGATCAGCCATCTATAATAAAATTAAGTGAGATACATCAACTAATTAACTGCGTAAACTAAATATGAACCGAAAATATAACTCTTCTTCATAGAATACATTGTTAAGTATGAAGGAGAATTCAGATACATGCTAATAAAATTGTACAAAAAAGAGAATTCTAATCAAATATTGCAACACATTACGTTAGTTTTTAATCAAACAGAGACAATATATTACCTTTACCTAATCTTGCAACTTAGTTGCTTTCTCTGGTTCATCACTTTTTTTAACCCTATCATATATTCTCGTATCTTACAGCTCCTCATTCCATCTTCTCTTGATTTCTGTCTCAATTTTTTGCTGCATATTTGTCGTGTTGATTTTTCTTCTTCTTAATTATTGTCGAGTATTTTAGATTCTGACCTTTTTTCTCATTTTTTGCTCCAAATCTGGTGTTGATTTCTAATTCATCGTGCTTGAACCAGATAAAAGCAGCTATATGGAAAATTAACGTTGCTTGACTGAAATTTTCTTATGATGAGTCAAGCTACTTTTAGAATTCATAGTGTAGATCATGAAATTAACGTTGCTTGACTGATAATAAGAAAATTGAATAGATATTTAGAAACTATATTAGAATTTTACTACAAAAACTATATTAGAATTTTAGAAAAGATATAGAAAATTTCAACTATAATTTTCAACCAAATTGCATACAGAAACGATGGGATTAAGCGGGTATCCATTGTAGATTAACTTCACAACAAATCAACTTTATCGATTAGAATTACATCAATCAAGAAACGTAAAATGTTTCAAAGGCTAATCAGAACTTGGAAAAGATATGAAAAAGATATGAACTTGGAAAGACTGTAGTCATTGAGTAGTCACGGAAGATGGGACAAAGTACTTCTTAGTTTGGTGATTATAATATAAATAATAGGGTAAAGGTAAAATTGAAATATAGAATAATAAGTATGAGCGTAATTGGAAAGAAAAATACGGAACAATCCCATCACACCAATTTGGTTGTTTCATAAAATAGAGATTTTCATTGTTCCGGAACAATGGACTTGACAATACGATACAATCAGTTTTATATTAACAATCAAAACAAACATTGTATTTGGGGTAACAATACAATACAATATAACCAAAAACAACCATCCAAACAATACGTAAAAGGGTAAAGGAACAAAAATAAAAATAAGGCGCGTAGTGCAACAGTAAAAACATGAGGAAATGTTAAATTCCATTTTGGCCCTTCATCCACGCCAACTACGACGTCTATATAACAAAAATGCCCGTTTGTAGAATATTCTCTAGGCAATGCTCTTATTTTTTTACTAATAAATTACGTAGCTCTTATCCATTAGTAATTGGACCACATAATGTCTCGTCCCCTTTCTTCTCGCGAAATCGGGTTTCGACATTTGACAATTCCTTTTGAGAGGTTAAGGAAAAGGAATTGGATATTAGAATCGCCACCTAACGGATTAAGGTGCGTTAGGGCACCTATTGCAATTAACTCAGATTATACTAGTTTGCATCACCAAAGATCGGGTAAGGTCTCAAATTACCTTGAGGAAAAGGTGCTAGGCACCCCTCGAGATCCAAAACGGTGGGTCCCGGCCGAACTTAAATTAAGCGAATTAGTCAAGGAATGCAAAGAAACTAGTTAATAAGGATGGGGGAGGGGAGGGGAGAGGGGTCCTAAATTATTTAGCCTATAAGGTCATCCCGTGCAAGTAAATAGTACTTCGTAACTCCCCCGAGATGGGGGTGTTACTCATATTATCCAGCGGGCACAGACTATCATCTCCTGCTACCTGATTACTATATTTAAATTGTTACTTAAAGCGCTCTAGTTGCTTCTAGTTCGTGTCCTATGCGTGCACTACTGATCGGCGCCCACCTATACCACTAAATAGTAGCAAGGCAGGGGTCAATGCAGCTTTTACCCGAAGGGTCGGGATCGATTTCCACAGGGAGTTATGATTGTGGGAGTTGAGTTCCTAGATGATCTAGTGGTGTGTCATTCTTTTAATTGCACTTCTCATCAAACGGTTTAGTCATTATACTACGATTTAATCTAATTAAAATTACGAACTAGCTACCTAATATGTTTTATTAATGTTTTCTCAATTGATAAAGGGACTAGGGTTCTGACTTCCTCCTAGGTGAGTACTTAACGGGTCTAAAATCTATAATAATATTGTGAAATGGGGATTAATGGCATAACATCATGCTAAGGTATTCACCCACTATCTCTCGGTAATATGGGTAACTTTGCCTAAATTGGCTTTCTCAAGCACAACTCGGTGGTTTAAATAACCGCATGATTTGACTCAAATCGGGTTTAGTTATCTCTAGCATACACCCTTTTATTGGGGCTATCAATCTCTTGAATTTACCCCAATATTTTGTTAGCCTAATTATCTAGACTTGGGTTATCTTTCTCAAGAGTAACTCTAGTCATTAAGGCTTGAATCAGTATTTGCAACCACTAATTCTGAGTTTTATGCACAAATCAAGCTAAATACCAATCACCCATACACAAAATCACTCTAAAATTGAAAATTCATTAATTACCCACACTAGGGTTGGGTCACAACCCTAACTAATGGGTCTAGCTACTCATGGATGAAGAAGAAACACAAGTAAAAGATGAATTTAAGCTCATAATTGTAAATTACAAGATAATAAATGAAAAACTAATGTTAAAGCTAAGCTAAAATGACCCAAAAATAGCTACAAGTACTGTTCATGTGCTCCTAAAATGGCTGATGCCCTAAAAAATGAAGAAAAGATCTATTTATACATGGCTGAAAATACTGGACAAAAATGCCCATACGGAGAATCCGCTCCCAGCGTAATTCTGAGCGCTGGGGCGAAGAGGCTTCCGCTGTAGCGGATTAGTGACCGCTACAATGGTTTTTGCAGTTTTCAGTTCCCTGATTCTTCAACTTCGCGCCCAGCGTAATACTGGAACGCTGCAACGATGGCTGGAGCGCGACAACGGAATAATACCGCTGACCGCGGAATCATGAAATCCCATCTTTTCCAACTCTCTGAAGTTTTCCAACCGCGTCTAGCGGATAATTGAGCGCGAAAGCGTTAGATGGACCGCTGCAGTGAAATAGTGGCGCAGACAGTGCTTTGGATGGCCTTGAAAGATTAACTCTCTGAAGTTTGCGTGGCAGCGAAGAGAATTCCGCTGCAGCGAAGCGACAACCGCTGCATCAAAAATGTGGGCGCTGCAACGGTTTAGATGGCCTTGAAATATCAACTCTCTGAAGTTTGCGTGGCAGCAAAGAGAATTCTGCTGCAGAGAAGAGACATCCGCTGTAGCGGATAAGTGAGCGCTGCAGTGGTTTAGCTGGGTTCTGGGATTTTGCAAGTTCTGCTTCTTTTTGAGGTCTTTTGGATCAATAATTACAAATCAACTCAGTTCCTGCAATTCAAAGCACTTGCATCAAAATGTGGGGTTAATTAGGCCAATTGTTGCCTCAAAAACCTAAGAAAAAGGAATAAATAATAGTACAAATCACTAGTTATCAACTACCTATCCCTTATCTATGGCCCTGGAGGCATTAGGATCTCTATTTGGTATGGTTCTAGACTAAGCTTAGGTTGCTCAAAATTATAAAAGACTAGGTGACAAGCAAAACAATTAGGACTTTCAAATAAAAGCATATATGGTCTCATATTAACCTCCGTACATAAAACAACACATGCACGCAACTGATTAGCAGGCTTTATTAATCTTAAAGTCCTATAGGCAGGATATCTAGGTGAGAAGACATGCGAACCATGATATAGAAGCAGTTTCATCAATGCGAGTATTAGGGCCTATTGTTTCCCTATTGATCCTATAGGCATATTGTCTAAGTGCAAACTGATTTTAACTCTATGGACATGATTCATAACCTTTTAATCCTATAGACATGCTTTCTAATTATTGAACTGATTTTGATCCTATAGGGATGATATCGATTATTGCACTGATTTTGATCCTATAGGCATGATATCTATTATTGAACTGATTTTACTCCTATAGGCAAGATATCTATTACTAATTTTGATCCTATAGGCATGATATCTATTACTAATTTTGATCCTATAGGCATGATATCTATTATTGAACTGATTCTACTCCTACATGCATAATATCTATTACTAATTTTGATCCTATAGGCATGATATCTATTATGAACTGATTTTGATCCTATAGACATGATAACTATTATGCAATATATGGGCAGAAATTTTGCACACATTGCTAGAAAATAGTTGAGTCAAATTTTGGTCCTATAAGCATGATTGCTACCATACTTTATTGGACGAATTAATGCATCATATAGGCAGGATTTCCGCAATTTAAATCCTATAGGCAGGGTTTCTAATATGCAAACACAACAGAACTCATACAATTTTAGCAAAAGATGATGTAAAATAGGATTAACAGCGCAAATGAAACCCTATAGGCAAGATTTCTACCCGAGTTAGCAAAAGAAAATAAGAAACCCTCCCGATTTTGCTAAATATCCCAGAATCTGTTTATTACAAAGTTATTATAGACCAAATTAGTAAATGAATTGCACAATAGCAATGAATAAACTATAGAGAGCCTTTACTAGGCCCAAATACACCTGGTCAACCCAGGCCTTCAAACCACTTCAGCTTCGAGGCTAATTGTACAAATACAGACAATTAATGGTGAGTGACTCATCCATAGCACATATAGAACCAGGTTTTCGTTGTGTCAAAGTTCCCAAGGGCCTCAGGGACCTAGGGCAATGCTCACACCAGAACCAAATACTCAGAAAGGATTCAAAGGATATTAGGAACCAGTTCCCAATGTGTCATAATTCACATGAGTCTCACATGGACCCTGAGCAATGCTCACAGTGAGGTGGTTGAGGATAGAACCTAAAGGACTAGGAATGGGGGTTAAAAGGTAGCAACATAAAAGGAGGCAGAGACAAAATTAAAGCAGAGTTGATTTTTGAAGAAAACCTCATAATAGAGTTTAAAACACTGAATTTGTGGGCATAATTGCACTAAGACAACATATTGGCCAAGTATGCAAAGTACACAGTTTTAAACAAGTCCCAGTCAAAAAAGGTCTGATTAAGCTAAGTGTACATGCTGACATTTTGGACAACCTCGTTTAATCACATAATAATTTAGGCAAAGTATCAAGGCAGACAGTCGGATTATAACATGAGTCCAAAGGGATGCAAAACACATTGGAAAACAAGTTAGCAGGGCATATGAACGATAGAACAAGAAGTTTAATATCAATACAAGTTTCAAAGATTCAAGACTAATTAACATACTAATACTATCCTAAAGATGCTGAATTCAAAACAAGTTCAGGACTAGCAAACAGTACGCATGGGACAAGTTAAAAAACATTAAGTTAACCTTTGGGAGGATTCATATTATTCAAAATAACAGTATCACTTATGGGACTAGATGAACTCATAAAAGCATAAAAGTGGCAGAATCATGCTAAGAATTTAAACATGCTGGGTTGAACAACACAGATTATGGAAACATAGAGAATAAAATGACAAGGGATGATGACTTACCAGTTGGGCAGGAAAGCAAGAAAATACACCACAATAGTTAAGTCCAGAATTAATTGGCATTTGCTTTCAGCCGGCCAAGACCAGAAACAAATGAGCAAAGAGAATCATAATTAAAATCTAAGTTTTTAGTGAGAGTATTGATAGTTCGAGTCTGCCTAAAGGGGAAAGGAAAAAGGGTTTAAATAGTGTAGGAATTAAACACATAAACATGGAAAGTAATTAATCATATAATCAATTTAGGTCTAGTTTTTGGGCAAAATAATATAGAGTTTAGTAAATTAACAGAGAATAATGGTG
This sequence comes from Nicotiana knightiana, assembly GCA_005239525.1. Taxonomy (NCBI): domain Eukaryota; kingdom Viridiplantae; phylum Streptophyta; class Magnoliopsida; order Solanales; family Solanaceae; genus Nicotiana; species Nicotiana knightiana. Next base: position 23,025 of record ML427588.1, read on the forward strand.
TGCAATTAGGCGAGTAATACTTAGAATTAGGCAAATGTCATATAAAATCGATTAACAATTAGTTTCAGGGCAAAATAAGGTAAAAAAATAAAGAAAATATGGTGGATTAAATAGAAGTAAGGAAAATATTAGTCAAATACGAGAATGGAAAGAGTATCAATCAGAAATCAGTAAAGACAAAGAAAAGTCTCAAACCCTAGTTTTAGGTAAACCATCAAAAAATCGGCAAATTATAAAGATAATCAAATACATATTGCATGTGATGAACGTGGGCAAGAAATCATTCAAATAACACATAATCGAACCAGATCTGGTCCAAATTTAGGGTCTGAAACCCTAATTTAAGGTGTCACCACCCGAAATCCATAAGGTCATGATGACGTTGGACACCATTGTCAGGAAAACCAATCATTTAAATAATTAAGTTAAATTTCCTGTTTTAGCATTTTTGAAATCATTACCTTTCACTTTATTACATAATAACTGAACAAAAATTTCTTTTAAGTAAATACGACAGGTAAACAATTTTAATTTATTACAGTAAATCCCAAACACTTCCCAGAACCCGGTGTAACAAGTACATGAGCAATTTCTAAGAATTTTACAAATTGTACAAAGCTTGTCCGAAATACAATTGGACAAGGAAATTAAAATAAAACAAATACAATACAAGAGAGACTCTGTCAGCTGCGGATCGCCTCCGAAGGATGCAGCTTACCTAAGTCTCCAAACCAGCCACATCGCTCTGAAAGTACCTGTGCAAAGTGTAGCATGAGTACGAAAATAACGTGTACTCAGTAAGTCTCCCGCCTAACCTCACAGAGGTAGTGACGAGAGGTCGAATTAGACACTCGCTAGAGGTCAATCTAGTATAATCAAGTGAGACACTAAGCATGAATGACATAAGCAATTGATTAAAATCAGGAATAAATAATATTAACTAACTCCATCCACATTGTACACTTTAAATCTTCGTCCTTCCAATAACTAATAATCAAACATAGATGATTTAATCAATAACAAATAATCAACGGAAAAGAACAACTTCTTCCAAAATTTTAATAACTTTAAATGTCTGTCATTTCAGCCGACAACTTAAAATTTCCAGGCCAGTAATCAGGTAAAATCATAGCAAATACGCAGTAAATATCATGCGCAAGAAAATGCCGAGGGTCGAACGACACGGACCAATAATAATAAATTGTGCACTACCGAGAGTCGAACGACTCGAACCATAGATTCATCTATCTGCCCCGCTCGCGAATCGATCATGCGACGCGGTTATACATAAATACAGGGTTATCCTGCTCGCGAGTCATACATACGACTCAGGCACCCGTAGATACACATATTCATATAATAAGTCCACATTTTATCAAGAAATTAGTTTCTCAGGAAAGTGGTAAAATTCTTCTTAAAGGAACACGAGAAATAACATTTAAATCTTTGTTTTGAAACTCATTTGCCAAGTTTAATAATATTCAATAATATAACCTTATCAAGTATATAATTATCCACGGAGGAAATCAATTTTCTTTCAAGATGATTAAGAAAATGAACTCTAGTCTTATTAGATATTCAATTACTATTTTGATCATATTAGCGGTCTAACATTACTGGCAAGATCACAAGTACCACAAGTAAGGCATGCTAGTGGGTCCTAGTCTACCCGGACATGACATAATAGTAGCTACGCACGGACTCCCATCACCTCGTGCATACGTAGACCCCGAAGATAATAGTACATACTTAATTATTTCACCTAGGGGGACAATTCCTCCTCACAAAGTTAGAAAGGAGACTACCTCGCTCCGAAATTTCATAACTGGCCTCCAAGCCCTTCCGACGACTCCAATGGACGCACAACGCCCCAAAACTATCCAAATAACGACAAACCAATGAAAATATACTCTAATATATGCAACAATTCAAATTATATAATTTTCCAACTCCGCTCAGTGAATTGACCAAAATGCCCTCGGGCCCACGTGCCCGGATTTCGTAATTTCTCGAAGATAATCTCTACCCATAACCTTACTAGCTCAAATATACAATTTACTGTAATTTCCATGCTCAAATTCGTGGTAGAAATCCAAAATAAAATTTCTAGGTTTTTCCTCCAAAAACCATAATTTTTATACAATTTTCATGTTTTAATCCATGCATATACCTTGTATTTAGCTTGAGATGAGAAGGAATCAATTATCTATTGATGCTTGATGAAAATCACCCTTTGAAATCCTCCAAAATCGCCCCAACCATGAGAAAGAATGAGGAAATGGCCAAAATCCCGTTTTAAAATAGTTCACTTCCCAGACCAACCCTCTATGCGATCGCACTCCTATAGCCGTGATCGCATAGACAAATTCCCAGAAGCCTCTAAACATACACTGTACGATTGCAAATTTAACCTTGCGATCGCATAAGCCATAAGCCTGAAGCCTCATTTTTTCCCTATGTGCGATCGCATAACTACACCTGCGATCGCATAGACCAACGCAGCAGCCCCCCAAAATTCTCCTCTGTGCGATTGCGTACCTCCAAGTGCGTCGCACATGCCAAAATTCCATCCCCTCTCATTTCTTCTCCGCAATCGCACTACTAGGACTTCGATCGCATTGCACACCAGATACACCAGCAGCAAATCACTAAAAAATGACCCGAAACCACCCCGAACACCCGAGGCCCCAGGGCCCCGTCCAATCACACGACTCAGTCCCATAATATCCCACGGACTTGCTCGAGGCCTCAAATCACATCAAACAACACCGAAATCACGAATCGCACTCAAACTCAAACTTTATGAAATTTGAAATTTCCAACTTCTACATCCGATGCCGAAACCTATCAAATCACGTCCGATTGACCTCAAATTTTGCACACAAGTCATATTCGACATTACGGACCTGATCCAACTTCCGAAATCGCATTCCGACCCCGATATCAAAATTTTCACTTCCGGTCGGATTTCTCAAAAACCTTCAAATTTCTATCTTTAGCCAAATGACTCCAAAATAACCTACGGACATCCGAATTCACTTCTGATCGCGCTCCCAACTCCAGAATCACCATATAGAGCTATTCCCAGGTTCGAAATCCCAAACAGACATCAATATCACTAAAATGCGCTTCAAGCCAAACTTAGGAAATTTCTTCAAAAATACTAACCTCCACAATATACGCAGAAACGCTCCCAGTTTATCCAAAGCCCGATCCGTACATACGCCCAAGTCCAAAATCATCATACGAACCTGCAGGAACCTTCAAATCTCGATTCGGAGGTCGTTTACTCAAAATTTAAATCTTAGTTAATTTCTCCAACTTAAGGCTTCTGAAATGAGAATTTTCTTTCCAAATTGACTCTAAACTTCCCGAAATTCAATTCCGACCACACCTACAAGTCATAATACCTTAAATGAAACTGATCATGACTTCAACCAGCTGAACGACGCGTTAGAGCTCAAAATGAACGGTCGGGTCATTACATTCTCCCCCACTTAAACAGACATTCGTCCTCGAACATGCCAAGAACTCCTCTTGGGTTATCTGAAATCATTGTTTAACACCTCGTGCACCTGTCCGTTCTACCACAACCCAGTTGAGTACATTAGCTTGATCAAATCTGAAGATTTCTTCTTTTAT